>JAHWFP010258842.1:58034-75551 GCA_023313725.1 Lithobius niger | reverse complement strand
CCATCCATCCATTCATCCATCCATTCTCACATCCTTTCTTCCTCTTTTCCATCCTTCCTTCCATTCTTCCTTCCTTTTTTTATCCTTCCTTCCATCTTTCCATTCAATATTTCTTCCTTCCTTCCTTCCTTCCATTCTTCAGAAACACGAATGTTTGACACCGTTTTAAACCAAATCTATTGTTTTGATTTTTCCATACATCAATTCATCAATTCATTGGTTAATACAAACCCAATTTTAAGATGTATATGTGGTGTGTTGCAAAATACATCCTCCTTAGACGCCCATCCTCGCTGCGCTCGAGGAGATTTCTTGCTGCAACACTTATGATACAGAAGACCTTCCACATAAAAAACGATCAAGCAAATTATATCAGTGTAGTATGCGATATCCGTTATCTCGAGAGAAGGTCATATTATTTTTCAAGGAGTCAAGTAAAAAGTTAAGATCAAGCAATTTATCAGAAAAGAACTGTTTCTGATGAAAAACGCTGATTTTCGTTTGCTTCGCTCACTCAATCAGCGCAAACATTTCCTCAGAAACGTGACTGAATCGATGTAACCACCAAGAACCACACACCACTTGTAATTTGTGTTAGTATACACTTTATATGGGTTTGCTTGTTTTACTTATTTTAAGAATATTGTTCTTTACTTCCTGCTCAGTAAAGATTTTTCCATGGGCGTCTTATGACTTCGCTTTCTGGTGATCTCTTACTTGGAGAAACGTCAGATGTAATCCCCTACGTAGGTGAGAGATAAAAGTTGATAGAGCAAAGCAAAACACACATTAAAAAGGTTTAGTTTAAGTGAAAATTGCTCGCTTTGCTCGTCCAATCCATGCAACTCCGTGCTTCAGAAAAACGAATGTTTGACATCGTTTTAAAACCAAATCTATTGGTTTGATTTTTCCATGTATCAAGTCAGTTAATATAAAACCAATTTTAAGAGCTATATGTAGTAAGTTGCAAAATGCGTTGTCCTTTTAGGTTATTTTTTCGGCTCATTCGGCTGCGTCTCGCTGCACTCCAGATCATGCCTCTTTGCTCGAGGAGGTTTTCATGAACAAACTATGACGTCATGAACAAACATGAAGAGGGTTAAAAAAAACTTTGACGTTACTTTTTCAGATTCTTTCGCATATTAGAGGGTGATAATATCAAGTTACAGCGATGAAAACAGGCCTATTAAAGGCGCAATTTAATTATCTTTTGTTTGGTCCTACTCCCATCTTTGTAGGTGCTTTGGTTCCAGAGGAGTAGAGGTACAAATACGCACGCACGCACGCACGCACGCACATCGTATGATTTTAATTATGTAGATCTTACAAGTTCCTGTAGCTTCTTATAAGTTCTTATGGATTCCTACAAGATTGATTAAGATTTTGCAGGGTTAGTAAGATCCTGTGTAGGGTCTTAAGGCTTCCTTTACCTATTTAGGATCCTGCTAGGATCTTACCCTATTTCAACTAAGATCTTACAAGACGTACAAGACACTCGCAGGAATAGTAAGATCTTGCAGGTCAGTAAGATCCAGGACAGGATCTTGAGGATTCTTAATAGTATCCTATCAGATTCTTAACACATTACAAACTAACATGTTTGCTAGAAGCATGTGAAAGGTGATAGAATTTGAAATACAGTAGGACACATGATTTTGAAACAGAAATATCAGTTCAACATGATGTCGTTGTACTTCAATTTTTTTTATTTCTAAAGTCAGTAAAAAAAAGTGTAAGTTTTACGTAAGAGCGTTGCTCATGTCAATAAAATCACTAATTTTGTCTTTGACATTTTAAATTTTCAGCAAAACCAGCAAAAGCTTTTAGATAATAGTTGAAGCTTAACGGGCAAGTATTAAAATATACACTGGCAATTTTTAACCAAAGTTTATTATAGTATTTTCCTTTACAGAGTTCAAAATAATGGTGTAAATTATTTTTTACACTGGCTGTGGCTGCCGAGATAATAGCTTTATGTGATGTAGACTCAATCAGTAAAATACTCCCAAATCCCTAGATTCACAATTCTGAGAATAGTATAAACGTTTTTCCCATCAATAGAGGAACTTTTAGGCCAAGCTCCAAGCAAAAGTTAAAAAAAAAAACAGTTTCATAACGTGTACCAAATTACGTGAGCAAGAACAGATGAGTAATCAGAGTGGTCAGCAACCAGCAAGTGGACATCGGATCAAAATCGTGCAATCAACTAAAGTAATGGGTCTTTATGAAAATAGTCTACAAAGTCGTCTGATGATGTCAAAAGTTGAAGAACGCTTGAAATGAAACCCAGATCAGAAAACAGAGACGAACTGGTATGATGTTTAAGGAAGGATCAACTGAAGTAAGAACAGGGAAGGAACACGAATAGACAATGAATAAACAGTATTGCTGTAGTACGTAGTACTGTGAAACCTTACTGGTGCATTCACTTGTTTTTACATTTTTTACTGTTTCACACAGTAGATAAGCTAATGGCGGTGTCTTCTACTTGGCTAAACAATATGGCTGAAAAACTGTTAAAAAATAAAAACTAATCATTATAAATCCCCAATAGTGTGATAAACTGAAAGGAGCCGATTTGACTGACAAACGACCAGATTCTGATTCAGCTCTAGTCCAAATTTCTGGTATATGACATGACGGCTTTTAATAAATTTTGGTATGCTTGCTAGCAAGGTCTATGAGGCACATACACCGAGTTAAGTTTGAAAATATGAAAAAAATGGTGCACATATTAACCACTAAAATGTACAATTTAACTTGGGATAACGAGGCAAAACCAGTATGAAGCTTTATAGTTTCTGAATTCTACTATGGGATCATTATTTTGTAATAATAATTCCTCAATTGCTGTGAAGAGTCCCCAGCGCCCCCCCCCCCAAAAAAAAAGTCTGCAGAAAATCTGATTATAGCCTGAAAGGGAACGATTTTTAAAGATAAAAAAAGGCAAACCCAAAAAAAAATTAGGGAAAAATCCTGCCCCCAATGGCTGAGAATGAATAGCTCTTAAAAAAGTAGGCTATAAATTCTTGGTATTACCAAACCCAAATTCCCGATAAATTTGTAATAATGTGAAATGTTTCTATACGGTATTCAATCCAAGTTTTTAGTCGCCTTACTTCTTTGTAAATAAACATACCATTCTACAAGAGCAAAGGTATGGCCTACAGCAGCTAAGTTTGAAGTGCACTATATAAATTGCATTGAAACCAAGAAAATTACTATTATTTTAACTCTAAAGTTATTTTGACACTAAATAGAGGGCTATGGTTTTTTTTTCGTATTAAGTAATAAATTCGATGTGATTGGTTTTTTCTTTCTACAATTACCAAAAGCCACACTAATGGCTTTAACACACATCATTAATATTTTTCCGGTAAAAAAAAAACTGCTATTGCATGGACTTAATACGCTGTTGGATACTCTCATCCGAATTATCAACAAACGTATAGCCTAATCATTAGGGTGGAGTGAAAAACACTTTTTTTTTTAATTCGATTCGGCTATATGCGGAAAAGTTGCCTTTTGGCCTCCTTATCACTCTCCCAAAAGCAAAAAATTCTAAAAAAATTTTCAGAGGTGCCCCAAGGGGTCCAAAGTTTGTAAATTCTATGAAAATTTGACGTTTTTCTCGAAATTTTCTGTAAGTCACCACATTTGAATTTAAAATCGGCGATGCTGCCAGAAGATGCCTTATAGCATCAATTATGCACGCAAAAAAAATTGTTGACCTTGCACTAGATTAAGAGTTGCCCCAAGGAACCCCAAGAATCAACAAAAATGGGAATATTACACAATGTAAAGATGATGAACTCGCTCATGCTCCATTACCACAAGACCCCAAAAACGCCTACCAACCTATCTTTGGTGTTGTTTCTGCGTTTGTGAGTGTGAATCTGGGGCCGCTGGCCTTGTAGCCCGGTTTCCAGCAAAATAGAGGACCTACAAAAGTGTTGGGTGCGAAATCCTATTGGAAGGTACTATTTTGTCTAGTTTTCGTATGTTTTCCACTATTGTGTCTGATCTACAACACGTTTAAGGGTTTTTTTTTAATTTTTATTTTAGATTGAATGCTGAGCTGAACATAACAGAAAACAATGAGTGAGCAGAAATACATTAACTTATAATTATGGCCGGAAAACTCTCAGTCAAACCCAAAACAAGACAAGTGAGCAAATGTCCTGTTTTTGGTGCTGCAGTAAAAATGCCTGAAACAGTGCTGCCAACAAACGCTCACATCATGCAGTATTTTCTGTATATTCGTGAGGAAATGAAGCAAGGTAAACCTGCCGCCAAGGATCCTACAGTTACGGATGTTGCGGAACGTGTTGTGTGTGGGATTAAGTGTTTATGGAGCAAAGCTTCTTTTACCAATTATTTCCCATAAAAGTTTAGTGGAGAAGATAAAGTTGTACCACATCAAGTACCGTAATTTACTGAATCCCTACAAGGGTATGCAAAATGATTCTAAATATTTAGCAATGCTTCAAGACTTCTTCAAGGAGGCGTAGTCTCAATTGTTTGATATTTCTGCATGCGAGTGTGTAGACATGTCCTTGTGCCAATGTGAGAAAGCAAAGAAAGTGCCTAACAATGAAAGGGTATTTTTACTCGACCAAAGACGCACCAGTAATATGATGATTGGCAGAATTGATGGAAATACAACCAAGAAACGTCAAGAAATGAAACAACAAAGAGAAAAAGAAACAGAACGTTTGCCAAAGCTACTTGCAACTCTGTTCTCGGACCATCTAATTCTAAAGCTTACCTTTATGAATATGATATTGATATGTTGGATTATGCAGATTATACATGTGAAATTGGTGCTGATTCTGTTCTGATTACAGCATCGTCTTTCGTTTCTGAGTTCCCAATCCCATCTGAAATAAATGATATTGTAGCAACAATGGAATTTCCTTCTACTTCCTGGATGCGTACAGAACTTCCAAATCTAGCCAGAGAGTGTGGCAGATACAGTGTATCTGATCGTTGTGCTGCTGCAATAGTCTCTTTGAAGAAGTCTTGAAGCTTTGCTAAATATTTAGAATCATTTGGGCTTCGTAAATTATGGTACTTGCTGTGGTGCAACTTTATCTTCTCCATTAAACTTTTATGGGAAATAATTGGTATAGAAAGTTTGCGCCATAAACAATCAACTCCACAAGCAACACATTCTGCAACATCCGTAACTGTAGGATCTTTGGCAGCAGGTTTACCTTGCTTCATTTCCTCATGAATATGCAGAACTACTTCATGATGTCAGCGTTTATTGGCAATACTGTTTCAGGCAATTTTGCTGGAACCCCAAAAACAGGACATTTGCTCACTTGTCTTGTTTTGAGTTTGACTGACATTTTTCGCGGCATAGTTATTAGTTACTGTTAGTCTGTATTTCTGTGTTCTTTAAACATGTTGCAGATCAGACACAATAGTGGAAAACAAACAAAAACTAGACAAAATAGTACCTCCCTATAGGATTTTGCGCCCAACATTTTTATAGGTGCTCGATTCTGCTGGAATCCTGGCTACAAGGCCAGCACCCCCAGATTCACACTCACAAACGCAGAAGCAACACCAAAGATACATTGGTAGGCGTTTTTGCGGTTTTGTGGCAATGGGGCATGAGCGAGTTCATCTGCTTTATACTGTGTAAAATTCGATTTTTTTTTTTTGGTGATTCTTGGGCACTTCTTAATATAGTGCAAGGTCAACAATTTTTTTTGCTTGCAAAATTGATGCTGTAAGGCATCTTCTGGCCACATCGCCAATTTTAAATTCAAATGTGGTGACTTACAGAAAATTTCGAGAAAAACGTCAAATTTTCATGGAATTTACAAATGTTGGACCCCTTGGGGCACCTCTGAAAATTTTTAAGGAATTTTTTGCTTTTGGGAGAATAATAAGGAGGCCAAGGCAACTTTTCTGCACCTAGCCGATTCGAAATGAAAAAAAAAATTTTCTACCATAGAAAGCACTCCACCCTACTAATCATGACGCACGCCCGGTTAAATCTTATAGGCAATGCCAGACAGCTGTCAATACAGTCACGTGATCTTCACGAGACCAATGACAAGCTTAGTGCTGAAGAGCTCTCCTTGGGGGAGTTTTAAAAGTCAGTGGCTTGCGGGTCGCTTGCAAGCGGAAACGCTTGCCCGTTTGTTATTTCAATGGGAAAGCGTTCCCCGCTGCCAAGCGACTCGCAAGCCGCTGACTTTTAAAACTCGCCTCTTGTAAAATGGATGCCGCCATGCCGCTTGTGTGTTGTGAGTTTTGCAGTGGGTTTAGATCTGATCCGTAAACCAAGTGAACAGAAATGGGTTGCTCATCATAACATCAAAAAGTATGATCAAAGGAAATCCAGTGCACGTTATTGTACGTTACTGAACGAGTGAGTGTAGTGTGCGTGTTTGTGATCTAAGTTGAAATCCTGTCCAACGTGTTCGGCCATTGCAGGCAAGGAACGGTAGGTACGTGTAAATTCCATCGTGACCGTATGCCTCTTGGATTTCACAGTTATTTTATCAACTAAGCCGAGGAATACTTTTTTAATGCAGGCTGAAGCTTGTGATCGTTTTACTACATACATTTGACTGCCGTAGCTTCACAATGTTTACGTTGTGAATGGTAAAATGCATTCGCACATGAATCGGCCGCACAGTGATTGTGTAGGCTATACGATATTGGTTGGAGGTTGAAATAGGCAGGAGTAGTGCGTACAATTTATTTACAATTTACTCTAAGTGAACTACAAATGTACCAAGATATTATTTAAATTTGAAAATGAAGAGATTTAATATAAAACTGAGTCAGTTTCCGTTTTTTGTTTATATTAGCTTATAATTCAGTTCTAATCTAAGCCTTAAAACGTAGTTTAGTTTAGTTTCTTTATTTTTTAAACAACAAAATTATCAATTTGAGCTAAAGTATACAGGCCTATTATGAATATTATTTATCGAAATTATGACAACATTAAGGCAACATTAGGCTTGTATTAGTCCTTCAAAAATAGTAAAAAAGCTATTTTTATTTTGTAATTATAGTAAGAAAGTAAGAAAATGTACAAAAATGCTTGCCTAAAGTTACTTGTTTGCACAACGATGGACAACGCTATTTAACGAAACCGGTAAACGGCTATAAAGTGGTTTTGAAAAGTCATAAGTATTGCCAAATAAAAAAAATGGTTTGGTTTGCATTACCCGACCGACCCTATTTTTACCAGCCGACTTTAACATTTTTTCTCTCCAAGGGAAAAAAAAACTCTTCCTATTTTGATGCACTCCATCGTACTACACAAAAATGGTTCAAATGCTTTCTTGAAAAAGGGAAAATTTGGTTTAATGTATCTTTATTTCATTAAAAAAAATGACAAATTTTTGAAGTAAGACATTTAGTAACAAAAAAAAAACAAACATAAAATTTTCGACTGACTGACCCTATTTTTTTTAACTGCGTAACGCAAACCAAACAATTTTTTTGGTTTGGTCTAATCAAATCACACCTAAACCAACAGTCCGAACACAGTCCACTGTTCAACTTGAATTTTCAGAGAGTAGGCTAAACCGTTCTCCTTCCTCAGGAAAAACGCACAACACGGAGGAAAAATAGTCTTAGTTGTGAAAGTGAGCGCCGAATGAACTTTGTAGGCTGTCTTTTTTACGAATTAAAACATTTTCCCAAATTTTCTTTTTTTCTCCAAAGTCGACCAAATCGACCTACCCGTTACGGAATTACCAAGTTACGGAAATTGTAGTAAATTTACCGTTTCCAGATTCCCCCTCCCCTCCCCTTCTACCCCTATTTTAGAGAAAACTTTTGATAAGAAATTTGGCTTTGTCTCTGATTCTGGCGAGGAGATCCAGGTTTGAAAGACTTTCGTACCGGAGAATTTGTTGGAAACTAGGCCTTGATTTTGTTAAAGTGCACATAATCTGCCTGATCACACGATACCTAACTTAGCTTAACTCAGGTAAACGTAACTCTAACCTAATGTATGTTTTCATAAAAACTGTGTTTTTTATGTTTGCCGGAATCCATATTAGAAGAGCTGCGGTACCGGTAACGCGTCCAAGATATTCCTGAAACAGTTCAGGCCAACAGGGATTGGAGACCCTGCGTTCCCCTCCTTTAATGACCCACGGTCACCCGATCAAACTAAAGACTACCTTTTCCCCAATCACTTCCCCTGTTAAAGAATTCAAGAAGAAATGTGAGACTTCGAGTTTTCCTTTTATGATTCTAATAGGTGATTTAAGTTACGGTAACCTTAATCGAGCAGCATTCACCTAATGAATGATGAAAGTAGCACAATGGAAATATTAGCAGACTTTCACAAGACAGATACACTTTGTCGTGCAAATTTTTGTCACTATATAGATTACATCATCAGGCTTCAAGGGACTTAGGACTTGAAGAAATCTGTATACCGGTAGTGTCGAAAATTTGCAGGACAAAGTATGTCTGGTTTGTGAAAGTGCGAACATTTCTAATGTTTTAATTTTTTCGAGTTATTGATTTCACAGTATGAGCTGCAGTAATGTATTTCGAATGAATGATGAATGTATACATAACTACATTTAAGCAGTAGGCATAATGTAGCTATGATGTAAATTTTACAACGTGGTTTTCGACCATTTATTTGGCCCACTGGCTTTTTTCCATCGCCATTTTTTCTTTCAGCTTTTTTCCACGGTTTTTTTTCCATCAGCTTTTTTTCCGCGGCTGTTAAAGTTTAAAATTGTAAGTGACGTGTAGCATACAACTGAGTGTAGCGTACTAAAGTACCCTTATATTAATATGCATTGAATGCAGAAAGTTAGGTAAATGGGTACCTAGGATACTAATAGTGATTTCACACGGAATAATGTTTGTGTGCCATGAGATGCCATGCTCCGCCTACTGATTTCACACGGAATAATGTGTGCGTGCCATGTCGTCCCACGCCACGCTCAAGCGAGCCACTATGGCCGCTACGCAACAAGCGGCAAGCCCGGAATGGCTCGGCGCTGTTCGGCACGATTTAATTATTTCGTCTGAAATCAGAACGCGCGCCGTACCGCGGTGCTGGAAATGCTAAAAAAAAGGCTCATTGTAGTAAAAAACATTCCTCCCACCAGTTGTTTCAAAACAAAGGAGGCTGACAACAGACGCTTGTAATCTAGACACACGCTAGTGCGTCGCCGCCAAGTAACAGTAGATCATCCCATTGTAGACATCCGATTGTTAAAAAATGATTGTTAATGATAAAAAGGCGGCTCACTAGCAGACATGTGTCTGTTAACTGTAAGCAATTGAAAGCATACTTTGGCATGTTGAGGATAAATCCCAATGCGACAGAAATGTTTCAAATTGTGGAAAATGTAAGGGGAAGGGTCAGAGATTAAGAAAAACTAAAATTTAAAGGATGAGTGTACACCAATCTTAGAGAAAAACATGCGTCAATAACGTTGTTTTTATGTTACTGTCTAGCTAGCTAGCTAGCTAATAAGATTTTTCCCATGTTAAATCCCATAGACTTTTTGCTCATGGCTAGCGCAAAATTGAGAAGGCCTACATACCTGAACTTTTGCACACGGATGCATAGTGATCTGAGGATGGTCCTTTTGTTGGTTTGGGGGGTTGTAGGGGTCAGGACAAATGCGTGGGAGGGTTTTTGAAATTCGCCACGGGAGAATTTAAATTTCGTTTCTTTTCCAAGTTGCAACCAAAGATTTTAAGCAACAATGGCTTGAACAATCAAGACTGGTCCTTAGATTTATTGTAAAAGCCTGGACGAACTAAAAACTGAACTGTAACGAAGGACAAAATAAAGAAACATTAACGTTGTCGTGGATTGCGTAAGAATAGAGGGTTGCGTGTTAGATGATGGTTACGCAACAATACGAGCATACACGAGCTAATGGGTTTTTGTTAATAACCCAAAAATAAATTGCTTCGCATTCTGCAGTTTTAGTAATAGCGACCTTCGGGGTTCCTGCATGACTAAATGTGAACGAAATCTTGAAAAATTAAGAGGAAGGTGAAGGGCTAAACAAAACAACTGAAGGGGATGCGCTGATTGAGTGAGCGAAACGAACGAAATCAGCGATTGTTAGTCAGTGTGTGCAAAAATGGGATTGAAGCATCTTAAACAGACAGTGTACCCTTATGTACGTTCACAGTCCTATGAAAGTTGTGATATCCACCCAAAACCAAAACTGGTAGAAAAACCCGCCAAGTTTCCAAAAACGGTCGGCCTTTGAAGGTAGTGATATCATTCCACCAGGTAAAGGCCGCCAAGGTTAAATCCTATTAGCCAAGTTAATCGCACCGAATAATACTTTGGACGTTAAATGAAAACTTGAAGATTGCTACCGCTAGTAACAACTTTCGAACTTTCGAACTATTAGTATGTGCGATTAACTTGGCTAACAGATTTAACCTTGGCGGCCTTTCCCTGTTGGAATGATATCACTACTTTCAAAGGCCGACCGTTTTTGGAAACTTGGCGGGTTTTTCTACCAGTTTTGGTTTTGGGTGGATAAAGATAGCTGTTAAAATGCTTGGTAGAGGCATGTGCGTCGCCATTGGTAGTTGCACAACTGTATAGTAGACCTGATGTGACTCGGTAGACTGGCTGGATCTCCAGTTCCCAGCCCAATATGAGACGAAATATTCCGTGTGAAAACACTACACTACTATGGCAAAACCAACGCCTAGCTCGGTAGAGAGGGAAGTCGTTTCTGCCTTTTCCCCCTCCCGCTTGTTATTCAGAAGCACTTTCTCGCAAAATAAGCTGTTGCTTTTAGCGGTAACTGCATACGTTCCGCATGTTCTGGGGGTAAATCCCAAAGCACAACAGGATGATTTTGTGCTAGCAGGGGTCGAATTTCGAAATTTTGATCCATGTTTAAATTGCACCCCAAAATCTGTGCCAAAAATCTTGGAGTGCAAAGCCAAAATGTAAACCAACACTGTGGTCTCCTATTTTATAGCCATTGAAAATTCTTACATACATCATCTCAATAATATGTACTGTTTTCCTGCAGTTGTTTAAAACTGACTTGACTTTACTATTCAACAGAAAAACCTATAGTCATATAGTCTATAACCAAACAACCCTCTCGAATGTCAATCCAGTAGCAGTCGCCAATTGGCCAATAGAGCTTAAAGAGCACTCGCCATTTCACAATTTCTACTTTCTACTTTCTAAAAACTTTCTGCACGTAGCATAGCGACGGAAGATTGAACTGATTTACCAACAGCTCTCAACTGAGTTAAGCCGATTGAGTAATCGAGGACATTTTTTTATGCTATTTGTTGTGATGAAAGTGCAATCTAGCAAGATTTCAGTACAGTTTTTTAATGAAGGATTTGATGATTGAATTTGGATAAAAGGGCAACAGCTTAAAAATATGTTGGGGATAATTACAGTAACATTTAGTTGGGCTAAGCTAAATAGGGTTTATTCGAATACTAGCAAATTTACAACGAACAAGTTCAAAAAAGTCACTTGCGTTCGTTCAGGCAATTAACGTAAATGCTCTTGTTCTTAAGTTTTATTTCCTCGTTATTGTTGCTAGTCTGATTATCACCCAAATTTGAATTCACAGCGTCGAACCTAAGTCGAGCCTCCGAGCGTCGACATTGGAGGCTCGATGCGGTGAACTCAAATTGGATGCAAATAATCAGGTTAGGAACAACAATGAGGTAAAAACTCAAGAACTATTGACGTTAATGATAGGGATAGTCCGATAGTGACATCAGTATCATTATAATCTGTATTTATCGGTTTTTTTGCCATATCGGTATCGGACCAACATAAGGCTTCCGATACCGATATTTGGTTTGCCAAGAAATGCAACTGTCTTCCCTGAAAAACTGACACCAAGCGCGGCAAAAGCAATAACCAAGTGAGAAAAGCAAATCCATTTGCTAAGTTTGTAAAGAAAATGTAGCACGTGACAGTTCCAATGCTCTAAGTTTTACAACAACCAACTAAAATGTAACTGTGAAGATGAATGTACTGAAGCCAGAAGTAGGAATAAGAGTTAAAATGCTGTTATTGCATCACAGAACTTTTTGGATAATCTCAACAGTTGGAACCCATGCAAAACCAGAAACCGAAGTTGCATTTTTTGTATGTAATTTAAACTTTCAGTCGCGATTTTGTATTATTGTTATCGGTGTCGACATCGGCATCGTATCGGATCGGTTTACTGTTCATTGGTATCGTATCGTATCGGTAAAAAGTCATATCGGCCAATACCTAATTAATGGCCTGAACCAGACAAAGCGAGTGACTTTTTCATATTTGTTCATTGAAGATGTGCCAAACTCGAAGTTTGCCAATGTTTGAATATGTACTAGCATAATTATTCCATCATATGGTTTCGCAAATTCAAAGTGGTTCGGCTCAATGTACAGTTTGAAAACATCACTCCGTTTACTACGAAAACTCATTACAACGTTGAAAAAATCAAATTTTTTATGCCTATTTTCACCAATTAAGATATAGGATAACTACACATCCTTGCAAATTTCGATGATCAGCAGTTCCTGGTGAGAAAAGTATACAGACAGTCAGTCTTTTTCTTCAGGCTCACTACTTCAGGCAAGTAGTGAGCCTGAAGAAGACGATTGCCTGTGTATTTTCAACGCCAGGAACTGTGCAAGAGGAGTACATATCACGGTGATTGCCGCCAAAGCTTTTAACACAAATACGCACCAAGTACGCAGTTGCTAATCAACTGCTCATTTTAGGTAACCTGGAAACAACAGCGTTGACTTTATCCCTTAGTTGGTGCATTTCATTCGCACAAACCTCAATTGGTGCAGCACTCACCTTAACATTGTGTCGGCAGTAACTGCTTCCGGAATTTTGTTCCAGTGATTAAGCCTAGTTGTCAATTATACTGGCTTTTTTTTATAAAAATTAATTGGGCTATCCCTTGTGGTTTCAAGTTCGAACAAAGCCAATCGATTTTGTACTTTTTTTAAAAAATTTGTTAAGTTTTGCAGTAAGTTACGTATTTACCAACTTTATAAAAAATCAAGTGGGTGGTAGTTTGCTACGGTTAGTGGTTTTTTTTACTTAGCCTACCATTTCAAGAACAATTTTTATAACTTTTAGCCTAGTTAAAATATTGCAAAATTTGTAACTTTGGTTATATCCTTAGCGGTAATACATGGGCTACGTTTGCTCAGCTTGGACTAGCGATTTCATTTTGTTGTACTTGAAGCAAAATTTCTTTTTTTTATAGGCTTTATTTTGATGTTTTGACTTGCAACGTTGTGTTGCTTTTGATGCCTTTAGACCTACAGTACTAAGTAATGAATGATGACGCCAAAGCATGTTACAAAATTCTACACAAGTTTTATTCACTTTGTTTACCACGTACGACCATGGCTAAATAAATGTATGTAATATAACACCATCCATAGATACAAGGGCAGTTACGAATTTTGCAATATTTTAACTAGGCTAAAAGTTATAAAAATTATTCTTGAAATGGTAGGCTAAGTAAAAAAAACCACTAACTGTAGCAAACTAACACCCACTTGATTTTTGCTAAATTTGGTAAATACGTACTAGGGCTGGTACTTTCTGGGTTTTTAGTTATCCGTTTAACCATTTTTTTTCCGGTTGGTTAACGAAAACCACTTTCCCGTTTTCAGCAAAAAATACAGCCAAAAAAATATCACCCCTGTGTAATACATTATTAAAAAGCAAAGCTGAAAAAAAAATATTTTGGCCTTGGTAAGACAAGCACAATTATTGACTATCTGTTGCAATTTTTGATTTAACTAGAAAAAAGTTAACGTAGATAAATTTAAGTACTTACTTTATCAAGAATTTTGACTTTATGTAGCTTTAAAATTTCTACAAGATGGCTTAGGCCTGTTTACGACAACATAAGCCAAAAACAAAACAACAAAATTTAACACAACGTTTTCGTTAATGTTTCATTCATTTCAAATTATGAGTCAGAAAAATGAGCATGTTTGTGTTTTCGGGTAGCAACGCATTTTGTTTACGTGTTATGATGGCGCTTCCCTGCCGTTCTCGCTAGGTATAGATGAGTCCACTTCTCCATGACGTGGGGAGGGCAGATGCTGGCCAGCTTATCTTTAACTGGCTCGTGTATGTGCTGGTGATCAGCAGTTTGTTTCGAAGAAAGTAAGTAGCTTCAATGGAACAACAAGCCCATGCAGATTATTTGTAAATAAGCTGCCCCCTACCACCCCGGCTTTCTACTTTCACTGATTTTGAGTGTTTGGATTAGTATGCCTAAATGATGACACTTGGCTATTTTTGGCTCGTTCAACGCGGATTTTGAATGGTGCCCGCAGCAAACGTTTTCGGATATGGGTTTTATAATCCGTGTAACCGAACGTGGAATGGTTTCCGGTTAACCGTGTTACCGTTTCCAGCCCTAATACGTACTGCAAAACTTTCTTGTTGACTTATACACCATAGGGGGCCCATTTTAATACACAAAGTTCTCATATCAGTTGCCTCTAAGATCTCAGTTCTCATATCTGTTGCCTGATTGCAATCTTTCCTCGTTTTGGCTATTGAGTCTTAAAAAGATCCAAGAGGTTTCTGCTACTAACTGATTTATAGTAGCGAGTTTTAAATTTTTAAAATTATTTTTTATAAAGTACATCTCGCCGCACTGCAAAAACACTACTTTCTCAGAGTAAACTACAACGTTGTTGCTTATGATGGCGTCACGTGGCAGCAGCATGCTCCAGTAGAGAAGCACTCATCGCATGCTCCAGGGGTCAAATTTCCAAATTTTGATCCGGGTGCAAATTTGCACCCCAAATCTGTTGCTGGGGTGCAAAAAAAGTCTTTGGAGTGCAAAACCAAAATGTAAACCAACAATGTGGTCTCCTATTTTATAGCCATCGTAAATTCTAACATTCAGCATCTCAATAATATGTACTGGTTTCCTGCATTTTGCTTAAAACTGACCTAATTTCGTTATTCAACTAAAAAACCTAAACACATAGTTTAATCAAAAGTAGTAAAAACTGGAGTTTGACTAATTTAAAAGGAATGGTGCTACAGGAAATCTAATTTCAAGCTGTTTAAAATGCCGCAAACCGCAAGTCTGTAGCTTGTGCGGTTCAAAAGTTATGGAAAATTAAACTTTGGTGTGCAATTTTGCACTCCAAGAGTTGCTTCTGGAGTGCTAAGTGCGATTTTGGATTGCAATTTGTCCCTGTGTTTCCGAATATTTCCACCCCTGATGCTCTATAGACAGCAAGAGGCCGGAGCGATAGGAGAGAAATGGCCCAATCTCTGCCACGAAATACATTGGGAACTAAAAGTGTAGCAAAGACATAATGTGGTAAACGGAAATTTTATTCGAGAAAAGTTATTCGATAACTACAACTAGACAACCTTCCAATTAAATACAAAGTCGAAGCACCAAAATAAACATGCATAATCTCACAAGAATTAGGAAATCTGTCTAAATTTCCACATATTCCAACAGTTTGTGTGGAGGAGGATGAAATAAGTCTCCCAACGGCCTATTTCGGGCACTATTTTGAGGTTTTCCTGCAGCTTTGACTCACATCAGTCCGTTTGTTTACATTCAAACTTTGTGGTGGCCATGGCTTTCGATGTTGGTCAGGTAGTAGCCCTGGCCTTGGCCTTCGATGTTGGTCTGGCCATGGTCATGGCCTTCGTTTTTGGTCGGGTCGTTTCCACTCAGTTGCAAGGCTATTGTGGAGGTCGGCTTTTACAAGGTATTGGATTGCTGGTGTGGTAGGTGTCTGGATATTCATGAGGTCGTAGTTCTCTCTCTTATGTGCCTGGATAGGAGAGAGAACTACGACCTCATGAATACCGAGGCATCTTCCACACCTGCAATCCAATACCTTGTAAGAGCCGACCTCCACACCAGCTTTGCAACCAAATGGAAACAGCTTGACCAACAACAAAGGCCGTGGCTACAGCCCGACCAACATTGAAGGCCACGGCCGCCCGTGGTTTGAATGTAAACAAACGGAATGATGCGAGTCAAAGTAGCAGTAAAACCTCAAAATAGTGCCTGAAGAAGACAGTTGGGCGACGTATTTCATCCTCCTCCATGCAAATGTCAAAAATTTGCGAAAATTTGGACCGATTTCCTTCTTGTTGTGAGATTGTGCATCTTTATTTTTGTGCTTCGATTTTCTGAACACTCGCAGTATAATGTGTTTACATATTTTGAATACAAAGTTTGTTAAAAAGCTTGCATTTCGTAATCGTAATATGGTAGTTTGTTAGAAAGAGCTTTGATTTGTCTGCAGAGAAGGCATTTTTGTCTGCGACACGTATCGTGCTGATTGTGCCACTGAGGAATTTTAGTAGTCATAGGTATCAGGATTAAAACATGGGATGCTATACAAAAACTATGACAGCCTATAGCTTACATTACTTTGGTCTAGTGAGAAACGTTCCGACGGTGGATGTGAGTGTGGAGGGGTTTGAGGATGATGGGCTTTTGGCAGCAAAGACACCGATGCTATCAAATAAGACGATACCAAACCGTTTATTTGCCGTTTATGAAAGCTAAATTAAGAAAGTTGTCGGCCGGCTTTCTTTTGGTTTTTCATGAGTGAAAAATAACGACTGACAAATTGGTTTTCATGATTGACAAATGACCAACCAGTATTGGATTGGTGTAACTGAGGCTTAATCAAAACTCAACAAATTTTCGCTTCTTGTTGGTGGGTTTTATGTTTCAGTATATCAAATGTGGTTCTGCTAGCTTTCCTATGGTCCAAATCTCAAGTTTCTAGTCCTTATCATTCAGAGTTATCGGCAAAATGCTATTGTGATGGATATTTTTTTTTATTTTCATTTTTCAATAAAGTTTTGAAAGGTCATGTGAGCAAATGGTAGGTTACCACAATTTATGAGAAACTTGTGCTTTGACAGATGCCAGGATTTTGAAGAAATCAACAAGCACCGAACCGGACTGGTTTCAGCAAGCTAAGAAGCGGAAACTATTTCTTGTTTGTTGTTTGTTGATCCATTCTGCTAATGGTTAGGCACTCGCATTTAGGCCTATCAGGCTAATGGCAGGGCCAATAATAGGCCTAAACGTGGGTACCTAATATTCAGTAGAGTGTATCCTCAAACAAGCCCTGCTTTTTTAGCTTGCTAAAACTAGTCTGGTTTGTGCTTGTACCAAAAAAGGTAAGGCAAAGATAAGATAAGATAAGATTTATTTCCATAAGAGGAAAATGGAAAACAGGAAGGTACTGTTAGGTTCCGCTAACACCTGTCCAGCATTAAAAGAATAATATTCATACATTAGACAAAAGAGAAATAAGATACATACAACCAATTATATGACTAAAATAGGAGCAATTGTAATATACATAAAGACATTAAAAAAAAATATTAAAAGCAAAAACATATTAAAAATATTTTTAAAATATTAAAAACAAAGCATATTAAAAGCATTTTAAAAATATTAAAAAGATAAAGTATTAAAAACATTTAAAAATATTAAAAACATTTAAAAATATTAAAAA
>JAHWFP010258842.1:31012-58024 GCA_023313725.1 Lithobius niger | reverse complement strand
TTAAAAACATTTAAAAATATTAAAAACATTTAAAAATATTAAAAACAAAAACATATTAAAAACATTTTAAAAATCTTGCAAGATCGGTCGTTTTAAGAAGTTGTCTAAAAATACGTAAGTTCGCAGAATCCACCACCTCCGATGATAAGCTGTTCCAGGGGTGCACCACACGATTGGAGAAAAAATATTTTCTACAGTCTCTTTTTATAGGCGCAACCACCAGTTTAAGTGCGTGTCCCCTAGTATAGCTATTGCCACGAACCACAAAGAGAAGCTTTGGGTCAAAATCAACAAATCCCCGTAGGATGGAGAATGTTAGGCATAAATCTGCGTGCAATCGCCGCAGCTTGAGAGACTCGAGACCCAGCTTACTAAGACGCATTGCGTAAGGCAAATTGTAGTATCCCGGAAGATATTTCGTGAACGAACGCTGTACAGATTCAATATGTTTGATGTCTTTAAGATGATATGGAGACCAGACTGGGCTGGCATATTCGAGAATAGGCCGCACATAGGTTTTAAAGGCTTTAATTAGAGTAGGCACGTCACGAGAGATAAAGCATCTTCTCACCACAAAACTAATTCGTTTTGCCCTGCTAACTAGCTGATTGCACTGATTTGAAAAACTAAGGTTTGATGAGAAGTAGACACCAAGATCCTTAATACTTTTCTCGGCCTTTAAGGCATGATTTTTATGTAAGTATGCATGATTTCTATTATTATTACCAAGATGGAACACAAGACATTTGCTATCATTAATAGGGAGCTGCCACTTAGCTGACCATTGGAAAATGGATTCCAGTGATGCCTGAAGCAGTGCATGGTCTTTAGAATCAGTAGTGGGTCGATACATCTTGATATCATCTGCGAATTTTGGCAATTTAACATTTATTGAGTTAGACGACAGGTCAGAAATGTAAGTAATAAACAACAATGGGCCCAATACTGATCCCTGTGGGACACCGCTGGTTACTGGTAAGGAAGAAGATATGGTGGTTCCCAATTTTACTGCTTGAGTTCTGTTCCTAAGAAAATCCTCAAGCCACTGAAAAATTTTTCCGCAGATACCCATGTTAGATAGCTTTACTAGAAGTTTGGCATGTGGCTTTGGCGAAATTAATACATAAAACGTCAACAGGTTTACCGTCTTCCATTGAAAGCGTCCAGTCATTAAGACAGGTTAAGAGCTGAAGGGTCGTCGAACGACCTGGAAGAAAGCCGTACTGGTCATCTGGTATAAGATTAAATAAATATAAGTGGTTTAGAAGACCATTCCGTATAATCCGCTCAAGGATTCTAAATGGAACACACATGAGCGAAATCGGCCTATAATTTATCGGCTCAGCCGTATTACCCTTCTTGAAAATAGGCACAACATTTGCGTGCCTCCAACTGTTAGGTACAGTACCCGTGTCTAATGATCTTTCAAGGATATGAAACAAGGGTCGATACAGTTGATGAGCAAATTTCTTGTAAAAAGTTGACGAGAATCCATCTGGACAGAAAGCCGTACTGTTTTTTAATTTATTGAGATGTTGTAAAATGGTTTCTGGTGTAAAATTGACATTTTCAAGTTTATTTATTATATTAATATTAGTATTTTAGTTATTCCACGGCTGCCCAGGAACAGGGACGTCTAAGTCCAACTGGTTTTCGTTATGATCATTGCTAATGAAGTTGTTACAGAACGTATGGTTTAAGGCATTAGCCTTCTCGACTTGAGTCGTTAATACTTTATTATTGTAGTGCAATGGTGGGATTGATTTAGCTGTCTTCGTTTTCTGTCTGAAAAATTTGTAGAGGGAACCCATGGTACGCACACTTAAAATTTGTTGCTCAGACGTTATTTGGTGCATCTTGCATAGCTGTTTTAAATTATAGCTGCAGGTCTTATACAATTCCAAATTTATCGGAGATCGGTTCGATTTCAGCCGTCTCCATAGGGACCTTTTTTTGCCATTTGCTTTTTAATAGAACTAGGGATCTTAGTTCTAGAATTTTTTGATTTAATATGGTATTCCGTAGATTCAGTGGCCAGAGTTGTTAAAATGACCATGAAAGAATTCCACAAGGATTCAACTGTGGTAAGCCCATCAAAAAGTGAATTCCAACAGACGTTTTTTAATTTTGCACTTAAGGTGTCGTAATTAAGTTTTGAGTAGCAGTTTGACTCATTAATGTCAATATTGTGATTGCGATTGATATGAAAGGTAACAGTACTATGATCACTGGTGCTAAATGGAGCGATCACGTCTGTATCGAAGATAGATCGCCCACAATCCATCAGGATGAGATCCAGGATGGCATTACCTCGTGTTGGCTTCGTCACCAACTGTTCCAGACCAAGGTCCATAGTGCAATCAAGGAAGGATTTTTGATTTAAATTTGACGAGCAGTGGTTTACCCAGCTGACGCATGACATATTGAAGTCACCAACAACAAGATTTGTACAAGTGGAGTCTACAGAATTCCTAAGATAATCACACATGCCATCGATTTGCTCTTTATCCCTGCCGTTCGGCAAATAGCAGCTTATCAACTTGGTATTTAAAGTAGGGAGGTAAATGCTCAAGGCTTCAGAACCCACTGCAACCGTCTGTCTGCTCGTTGGGATCGAATCTCGAAGAAAAACCGCAATACCACCACCCAGACTACCCCTATCACGCCTAAAAACAACGTATGGTGCACGATAGACCAGCAAAGCATCGGGTATGGTGTCGTAAAAACCATGTCTCAACCACAACTAACAGATCAAAAGTTTGCTTGCGCAATAACAGGCTTAGTTCCGACAACTTATTCATTGCATTTTGAGCATTTATCAAACAGCCTGATAAACCAGGAGAAAATGTACAAGCATCGATAGTGATATCATTACCTTGGACAATACTACCACCCGTAGCTGCATCAATACAGCAGTAAGTTGGACTATAAATGGAAGTATCATTTGGTGGTTTAGCATTAAGTTGGGGACACAATTTAAATACTTCATTGAATACTATATGATGGTTTACAGAAGGACCGACCCAACACGGATCGTGTGGCTTAAACGCCACTAGTTTTCCTTAAGGGAAAAGAAGCCGTCATGAAGTTGATATTTGAGCCAATACTGTGTGACAGCATGCCTCAGTAAGGATTTCACCAAAACAGAAAGATGGATACCATCCGGTGCTAAAGGGTAATGGTTATTTCTGATTTGATTCCAGAGGGAGATAAATCCTATGGATTTTGCCTTGCACATTGCTTGCAGATTTCCATTGCACTTGACTAAGTGCATATTGAGGTCAGTGATGCACTTCTGGGTTCCATTTCTTATTCTCCCCGGAAAAAGGCCGATAACACTAATACGTATGGTGGGTGAAAAACCTCGAATATGATCCACCAAAATTGAAAGTTTCTTTGCAATACCATCAGGGGAGTTAGTTTGTACATTATTTGTACCTACACATAAAACCACCCTGGAGGCTTCCTTCTCTGAGCCGATAATTTCTGTTGCTGGTTTACATAATCTTTCTATTGTTGCACCAGGAAAGCACCACGTTTTGGAGAATAGTTTGTTTCCTTTATTTATTTTAATGTGGCGTACCTGGGAGTCTCTAATTATGAGTATTTTCTGTGGCTGATGATCCCTGGAAAGTGGGACATTGGTGCTTGAGTCACAGTTAATTGCTTCAGAATCGCACAAACAGTTTACATTTTGAACTTGCGTGACTACTTGATTTTTTCCCTTAGCCACAGCACGGCTGTTGTCACTTTTATTTTTGTAACGGTTGTTGTTTGCATTGAAATAGTTCCGAAATGGTGGTCCATCATGACGACTACCTGCGGAACGACCCTCCACATCGTACCGTGTATTTATGGTCCTAGTTTCGGTAGAACTCACTGTATCCGTGGCCAAATGATCCAAATGAGAGGATAAAAGGTTTAGATTCCCTGTGGAATCTGACGACACGACGGAACTAATAACAAACTTCTCATTGAGTTGTGAACCTGTATGTTTTATTTTTATCTCTTCTGTAGATTGTACTGAAGTTCCATTTCCGCATGAATACGATTTTGTCATCCTTGTACTGATGTCTGCCAACATTGAGACCTGGTTAAGGAACATCCCCTCGATTTTGTTTTCCAAAGTTTTAAGGCTCAATCAGGTTTGTGATGAAATCCATAAAAATTGGCCCATCTGTGTTAGTGCCCACAGAACAGGTTGGCATTGATGTGCTTTCTGAAGTATTTGCGGCGAGGTTCGTCAGAGATTCCGGTCGAAGTGCCTCAGTGACTTCTGTTGTAACATCCGCTACGCTTAATGTTGATTCCGAGACCATGGCCTTAAGGCCCGTGAGTGAATGATTTAGGACATTGAGGTCAAATTCGTGCTCAAGACGATCAATGGCAATCATTTGTTTGATGTGTGCTATGTCTTGTTTCATGTCAGAAATAGTAGTCTCTAAACCTGTCAGTGGTAAATTTATAGAGTCGCCCATTGGCTTATCCAAGACAGTACTTCCGCAATGCGATTCTTGAGTAGAGTCTGATAGATACATACTGTCAAAGGATGAGTTAAGAGTAGTATCATTGGCATTGTCACCTACTCCAGCACGCAGTGTAGATTCCTGCGTATCAAATGACATAGGCGTTGAACACTTTCTGGTCAATAGAATCTCGACGGGTCCATTTTCCACTGCCTTGTTTATTTTTGCCTTTTTCTTTTTAGTTTTAGTTTTTGGAGTTTTGATTGTTTTGGCTTGATTGGGCTTTGGTCTGCGAACGGTGATAAAGCATGCCCTATGTTTTGCGGTTGTTCCCGAATTGATGCCCTTTTTGTGTTTGATACTGTTGGTGGCGCACACCAGGTTTGTTGGAGTTTGCATTGTAGTTGTTATAGTTTAAACGGTTTCTTACCACTGTGTTTAAATGCGTTCTATCCCAAATTACAAACTGCAAGAGACTTTCCACACTCACCACATTTAAATGGCTACTTTCCACTGTGTACAAAACTTGTGTCGTGTTGAATTACATTTGTCCGTAGGAGACTCTCCACACTCACCACATACAAAATTACGTGCTGAGTTATAATAACATTGTCTGCAGGAGATTTTCCACACTCGCCACATTCAAAAGGTTTTTTTCTACTGGGTGAAATGTGTGTCTATACTTATCAGCACAGCCATTTCCACACTCACTACATTCAAATGGTTTCTTTTCACTGTAAATAACTAAGTGCCTTATGATACGGTACAAACTGGATGCAGGTGTTTTTCAGTCATCACATTTAAAATGGTATTTTTCCAGCATGTACAGTTAACGTGCCATTATTACAGGCTTTTCATTAGAAGCTGTTATGATCTGAAGTTATATGTGCGTGCGTCACAAAATGCAGGCTGATCAGTAAATTCACTCTTCTCAGCAAAAGCCCTTCGCCACGATCCACATTCAGGAGGTTTCTTTCCACTAAATAGATGTGTGAGTAACGAGAGAATACACTTCCAAGTCCTCTAGTTGGATTCGACCCGGAGCCTTTTCAAATTCGTATACGGCAATAGAAGAAAAAGTCTCTAACACAGGCAATACTATTTTGAACTCATCATTTTCAATTGCCCCAAAAGTGGTGAAAAAGTGGGCCAAAAATTCCACGTTGGTGTTGGATGGGATCAGGGGTTCTCCAGGTACCTCCCCAGCCCAAAAACTCACGGGAGAAAAAGTGTCTCCAACCAGTCTTGAACCCACAGTCAATGCCCAGAAATAGCCCAAGAGCAGCCAAAATGGCTGCCCCCTCAAAATGACAAGACAGGCTAAATGCACAAATTTAAGACACTCATAATTCAGTCAAAATTACACCTGGGACAGCCAAGAAGGTCCCAAAAGGACCTTGGAGTCCTTATCTTCAAACTCACCAACGGTGACTGTTCAGTGATGTTTGGATCCACATGAAAAGAAAGAATGTTCAGGAGCCCAAACATCAGCATGCACCATACTATGTGCCTTAGTGCCTTACTAGGTCCTTTTGCTCTTATCTACAGAGTATTCTCTACTGACGATCCCAGTCAACCTTCACCAATGTCAGTCGCCACTCGCTAAATGGCGAGGAAAATTCAGCAGTTGGCGACTTAGATTTTAGAGCTACTTGCCAAATGGCGACTGATTATCAAACCCCCAATGCTTAAACTGTCATATCTCGAGAACCGTATCAACTAGAAACAAGCAATTTATGGCATTGCGTGCAGCATTTCAAGGGCTTGCTGAAACGGTTCGGTGCTTGTTGATTTCTTCAAAATCCTGGCATGTGTCAAAGCACAAGTTTCTCATAAATTGTGGTTGCCTACCATTTGCTCACATGACCTTTCAAAACTTTATTGAAAAATGAAAATAAAAAAAAATCCATCACAGTAGCATTTTGCCTGATAACTTCTGAATGATAAGGACTAGAAACTTGAGATTTTGACCGTAGGAAACCATGTATACAATACTGTCGCTAACCACTTTAGCTAATTGGAGTTACATTAGGCTAATGCAAACAATATTCAAGCATTAAGTAGCAGGACAACTGCTAAAATTAAGCAAGAGGATGGGACACAGGAGGGTGAAAAGAACAGTGAAAGTGCCAAAAGTTGCGGCGAGAGAAAAATTTAACTAAATTCTGGACCTGGATGCGATGTCGTCGTTCAGTGTGGAATGGGGTAAGCAAGGAAGGGTTTCAGGTTTTGCCTGTGGGTAGAAGTCGGGTCCTGGACCCCAAACACCGTGTTCGGGGTCCAGTGTGGAAGCTGCTTAAGAATCACGGATGCTAGCAGTTCCATCATAAAAGCTTGTAAACACAGTGCGTAAGTGAAAATTGCAAGATAATAATTAGCAGCACAAAGCAAATAAGTCCACAGTGCCAGATACAAAATGACAAGTAGCTATAAAACAAATTAAAACTTGTCTAATGTTTGTTCTTGTTTTAATTTATAATGTAAGTGAATTTAAAATTTATTAAAATATAGCCTACTCCAAATTCTCTTTAAAAGTATGGAGTCCGACAAGTATTAATTTGTTAATAATTTTTTAGCTGCTTGTCGGTTTGTATGTTGGTACTGACTGTTTGCATTGTTAATATTGACAATTGTGCTTGTTGTCCATGTTATTTTGCCAATTTATATGGGTGTGGGAATTAGTGTCCATTATTGGCCCTTTCCTCCCTCACTTTGCTACAGCAATAAAGTTTTATTATTATTCTTCAGCAAGATCCTACAAGATCTTGAGTAAGATCCTACAAGACTTTCAGTAAGATCCTACGAGATATTGGATAGGATCCTACAAGACCTGGACAAGATCATACAAGGTCCTACAAGATCTGGACAAGATCCTAAAATATCCTGCAAGATCTTAAGAAAATACTTACAAGGTCCTACCAATTCCTGCACAAGCTTACAGTATCCTATCAAGATCTTACAGTATCTTATCGATTCTTGTAAGAATATGTGCAAGATCTTGTAGGATCTTGGTACAAGATCTTACAAGGTCTTACAGGATCCTGATAAGATCTTGTAATATTTTGTACCAAGATCTTACAAGATCCTAAATAAGAACATTGCAGATCCTATGTAGGATCTTGGTAAGATCTTAACAAGATCTTGGTAAGTTTTTATGTAAGATGCCCACATGGGTTTAGGGTACATGCAATCTTGGTTAGCAAATGTTTTCCAAAGTAGATTAGTAGAACCTCATAAAAGTGATGGTGAGGCAGGTACTACTGCAGCATGAATGGTCAAATTGAAAAATTTGTTAAATATGCTCCTTCACATAGTTTCTTATCTTCATAATTGAAGTTACCATCCACAATAACCTCATTTAAAACCAGTAACAGTATTAAACTGCATTTTCAGTCTGTAATCGCAACTAAAAACTACAGTGTCACAGAACTGCAGTTCCAGTCTACGAGAAATGCACTTTAAAACTGCAGTTCTGTAATGAAACTATAGTTCCAGTCTACAAGAACAGTAGTTAAAAACTGCAGTTGATCACAGAAGCTGCAGTTGTGTAGTTGCATGGTAGTTAGTCTACACGAACTGGAGTTGAAAATTGCACTTCGTCACAGAAAAAATTTCAAGTACTGCACTTGAAGACTGCAGTTTACATAAAAACTGCAGTTCTGTAATGGAACTGTAGTTTCCATACAAACTGCAGTTAAAATCTATGAGTACTGCAGCTGATAACTGCACTCTATCACAGAAAGCACTTTAAAACTGCAGTTTCCACAAAAACTGCAGTTCTGTAAGAAACTGTAGTTGAACCTACAAGAACTCCAGTTGATCACAGAAACTGCAGTTGTGTAGTGGCACTGTAGTTAGCCTACAAGAACTGCAATTGAAAAGGGCACTTCGTCACTGAATCTGCAGTACTGTCATAGAACTGCTGTTACAATTTTCAAGTACTGTTCTTAAAAACTGCAGTTTACACAAAACTGCAGTTATGTAATGGAACTGCAGTTCCAGTCTATAAGAACTTCAGTTGAAAACTGCAGTTTTTCACACAACTGCAGTTGTGTAGTGGAGCTGTAGTTACAATCTACAAGAACTACAGTTGAAAATTGCACTTTGTCTCAGAAACTGCAGTTCTCTCATAGAACTGTAGTTAAAATTTTCAAGTATTGCACTTGGAAACTGCAGTTTACACAAAAATTGCAGTTCTGTAATTGAACTGCAGTTCCAATCTACAAGAAGTGCAGTTGAAAACTGCAGTTAGTCACAGAAACTGCTGTTGTGCAGTGGAACTGCAATTACAGTCTACAATAACTGCAGTTGAAAACGGCTCTTTGTCACTGAAACTGCAGTTCCATAAGAGAACTGCAGTTAAAAGAGTAAAAACTGCAGTAAAGTTATCTTTTCATGGGAAAAACTGCAGTATTTTTTGTAAGGGATATCACTATCTTCGACACCTAACTTCAGAGCAACTCTGAATTGTGTATGTGTAATGACGTGTTGACATTATTGAAGATTTAATACAACAGTTGATTTGCTTGACAACATACTATTTCACAATAACTGCCTCAATGCATGGATAACAGGTGTGTTGGTAGGAAGATGGGGAACTTTCCCCACCTCCTGAACAATAGAATGGCTCACTCTGATGTGCCACGCACAGTGTATCTACAGCAAGTCATCCAGGCTGATGGGTGATGGCATCCATTCACACTGGTTAAGTTCTTGTTACGAAGCAGGATAGCAAGCATGGCTGAAGCAAAGCAAGATTTTGTCTCAGTATGAAAGAAGGTTTTTTCTGCATTGTTTGGAGAGTTTAATGAACAGAAAAACTATATGAAAATGTTTTACCAACATATCAAGATGGTTTCAGGTTCTTTTTGTCAGTGAGACAGAAACTTAAGAGAACAAATATTGTTAAAGACACAAGTGTGCAGAAACCGTAACAATAAACGTAAAAGTGATATGGGTCAAGGCATCCCTGCCTATAGTAACTCATACACGAGTGTTGCAAATGATCATGACACACCACAGCAATTAAGAAATATCTTGAAGTCTATAAATAAAAAGCAAACAGATGCATTTAATAAACCAAAAGTGCAAACATTCCAAGAATATGCCAAAGTCGCACTTTTTGACGTTTCTGAGTGCAAGTGTCTTCTATTTTCTTCATGCTCCTGTCCAAAGGAAAGGAAGGTTCCGGCAAACGAACTATCATACCTCATAGATCAGAAGACCAATCGGAAAATGGTGATAGGAGCAGTTGATGTTGCCGGTACTGAGATAAGATATTGAGATTTGAAAATAGGAAAATGAAGGACACAGCTTGAAGATCATTAGCCCTAGGTGAAACCAAAACCGATACAGCATAAGTAATGTCATCCGAGTCATACGAGGAATCAGAACAGTGAATGACTGTGAATTTGCCCCCAAACCGTCTGCCTTTGCAGATTTAAAAGCAATACCATCAACATCTCAGGTGAGGATTTGTTTGCCCACAGTGGCCATTGCTTGTGATAGACCTGGCATATCCGACAGAGCTGCTGCCATAGTTGATACAGCAGTGCGTCAGGATGTAGGTTTGTACTGAATACGATCATTCAAAATTTTAGATATGAGCAATGTAAGAAGACGAAGGAAGAGCGCCAGATAAAATCTAGTAGGAAAACAACACGAATAAATTTATGTAAGGGGCCTTTTCTTCGACTGTAGAAAAGGAATAACACATGGTCAAGAAAGCAAAAATTGAAGAAAGGATTTATCAAAAAATACGACTGAAGAACACATCGTCTTGGTTCAAGAACCATAATCATCATATCTTGGATATATTTCTCCTGAAAGTGGCTCAGCAAAGTCTATCATGACTGAAATATTAAATCATCTGAGTGAGCATGATACAGAAACATTGCAGATAGGGCATGATATTGCTCATTGCCCATGGATGTGATGTGACAGCTGTCAATACTGGACCCAAGGGTGAAGTGATTCGGCTTATTGAATTACGTATTGGAAAACCACTGCATTGGATTATTTGTCTGCTTCACACAAATGAACTGCTACTGAGACATTTAGTACAACATTTAGATGGCCCTACTACAGGACCAAAAGGCTTTTCTGGTTCCATAAGAAAAGCCTTGGAAAATTGTGAAAGCCTTCTTGTAGAGATCTTTAAAAGAAATAAAACAAAAACTAGAACCTAAAGAAGACATAAAAGATCTCAGCACAGACCAAGAGCATCTGTATGACATTTGCATCACAATCGCAACTGGTTATTGCCCGCCCTCACTTGCTTCAAGAAATCAGTATTGGTAAAAGGCGTTTTGCGGACACATCAACCTACCCCATGAATTATGACCTTTTCCACACTGGAAGTCACATCATCCAAGATGGCAGCGATCATGTAAGTGTTAATTTCTTCTTCTTCAACGTTCCTATTTTGCATTCTATCATTGTTAGGCTTTGAAAATTTTTTAATGTGGTATTAGTAATTTTTATAGTATGTTATTTTATCCTCCAAAGTTCATATTTATTCATTCTGGCTTTTGAAAAAAAAATGTTTGCTATGTAGTAGATTCAATATTGTGATATGGGAACCGACCCACACACAAACAGGCCACAGACAGCAGGAGCATACCTTTGATTTGGTTAGATCTTTTGTAGTAGTGTACATAATGTGATATGGCAGAAGCCCACCCACCCACTATCTCATTTAAACCGTTGTGCCATCATTTGACGAATTTTCGATATATCCAAATTGAATACATTGAAAATGACTAGTGAGGTTCTGTAAATGCTACATGAGCTTTCCCATTGTGAAAAAAATGACTTAGCAAGACACCCAAACTGAGTACGCTAAAAAAATGTCTTGTGAGCTTTCACATTGTTGTGATATGGCAGATGCACCAACCAATCTGTGCCCTGTGCCTCCTCGTGGGCATGTATAGGGCAGTGCTTTTTTTGCTGCTACCCTAATATTACCCACTGGCAAAAATGCTATATCGACCCAGGGTCGAGTTCGACCAACTCGAGTTCTTTCAATCCTAAAGTTGTTAGGCGTACCTCCGTAGGCTCGTTTTTTAAATATTTTACATGAACTTTTTCCCTGTACATCTAATCCATATTAAAAACAAAATCGAACTCATTTGAGGTTTAAGGTCGGTAAGGAACACAAAGAAACTTTCGTGTAAAGTTTCAGATACTACAGTCTTGCCGCACTGTTTAGTCCACTTGAAACCTTACTACATTATTAAAATGTCTTTTAACCATTTTTACTTTTATACGTGGTGAAAAAAAACAGGAAAATAAAGTCATTTGCGACATTTACATACAAATCAAGTAACATTGCAAAATGAGTAATGCAGGAAAGCTAATATGGAGGTATGTTGCTTTAAACCTTTAAACCTTTAAACCTTAAAGTGAGCGGGGGGGAGGGTTGGTACTTCAAATTTCGAACTGGAATAGCCCCAACTGTCTTATTATGGGAACGTATTGTTTCAAGTTTCTGTTTTCAGGTAATACGTGACACAGATTTAGTGAACAGATGGTTGATGTGATAAAATAACAAGAGTTTTAAGATTAATCCTGGCTCTCAGCTGTTTTCAGTAAAAAGAATTGTGGCATTATACAGGTTAGGAGTGTGGCCTGTTTTTATCCTATCTGGAGAGCTCCCTGTATTGATGCGGTGTTGAACAAGGGAATTTGTGGTGACATTTAAATTTACATTAGATTTATGGGCGGTAATCCTTTTACAAAGTTTTGGCTGCGTCTGTCCCACATATACTGTACACCACATTTTTCGTGGAGAGTCTCCTTACTTTTTCATCGCTTGAATCTTAGGTATGGTGTTGTGCCTAAGGTTGGGGTGGGAACAAGAGATAAGCCTAATATTATTGGGTGCAAGTATATGTCGGATCGGCTCTGTAATTCTAGAAAAATGTGGGGTAGAAAAGTCCCCCCCCCCCCAGCCCCGCTCACTTTGGGTATATAATGCGCGAGAGATCCACCTGGCTTCACTTCTTACCGTCATTCGCAGGGAAGAGGTCGTCTTGCTGGTCTCCCTACTGTATTTGCTGTTTCGGCCAGCAATACATAGGTTCTTGGTTTTTAAACATTTTTAAATTTATATTTTTTAGGATGTGTCTGCCATAACATGATTTTGTGTTCTTTTACTTGTGTACGAAGCCTTTGAGCGGATATCTACACTTGATAATGGGGTGCAAATTATCCCCGAAACGTCGTGTTTTATTGTTTTACATGTGCACTTTTATAGGCTATATTTTTATCAAAAACTCTTCCGGTGCTGGTATTACTTCATACTGTCCCTAACAGTGGAGCATTCTGTTCGCTCTGTTCGGTCGTTTAGGAAGGTATTGTTATACTATCGTTCCACTCGACCTTGCTCCAGGCCGCATATAACTTTTCTTACACGGACCTACCAGATCCCACGAAATGGTGATTTTTCAATTTTCCGTATTTTTTCAAATTCCCTGCCTCGCTCGAGCTATCGTGCTTGCTGTGGCTAATTACATAGCATCAGAAACCAGCACGCAAAAACTTGTTCGGGAAACCGAAACCTGGCCGTCCAAATACGTGATCCAAAAGCTGCCTCGGATCTGGTAGTCCGTGTAAAAAAAGTTATTTTCGTCCAGGCCAGTCAGCTCTTCCGGTATAAGTTTGTGAGAGACATGCCAGGAGTCGTTTAAAGTTTAACAGGTAGCTGAGTACATAGGAATTGATCCGGGGGGGGGGGGGAAACGAGGGGTACCGTCCCACCACATTTTCAAGATGAGGGGTTTGTCCCCCCCACAAAATAGGCTGCAAAGTTGTAAATCGGTATCTATTCATCACACTTATCACGTTGAGTTTGAAAAAAAAGCACTTTCGTTTTCCCCATTGAGTAAATCAGGTCATCAAATAGTGTGAATCATCAGTACTTAATATAGGGAAGTAACGAAGTAAAGAATTTTATTTAGATGACGGATTTAAGGTAAATGGAGGATGTAAGCATATCACTCGTCTGTAGCAAAATAAATGGGTTTTTTACTCCTTAAAAATATTAATTTAAAGTAACACAATTTTATGGTAACAAATCAACATCACGCAAGAAAATGATGCACATTAAATTTCATGATTAGTCGACTTATAAATCAAAACTTTATTTAATTTTCGTAAATTAGAACTACTTTCAAAATATGTATGCGTAACCCCACTCGATATGTAGTGCATGTGAGACTTTTTACCCACTTCCGCCATTACAGTGAAAGTGTAATTTAGTGCGAAACTGGTCAAAGATGGAAGAATAGAGCCAAACGAACAAACCCAAACCGAAAGATACCGGAGAATCCAATTCCAAAATTTGTTTGTTTGCGTGTCGACGAAACTAAACTGGAATTTCCTAGTGATTTAGTGGAACTCACAACAAGAGCCGTGGCTAGGAATATTTTCTATGGGTGGGGGAACACAAACTGACAATTTTTCGCCCCATGCAGCAATGTTATACCCCCACGACAATCCCTCTCTCCCCTTCTCCTACCACGACGAAATAATGCAGGTTATCTTAGGTCCAACTCTAAACTATGACGATAGAAAAACAAACAACAAATTATTTAAAAAAAATCAATTGAAATCGGGTAAGCTTTTGTATGCCCTCATCAGTCTTTCTTGGGTGGCAAGGCACCCCCCCCCCTCCCCGTTCAGTCACAGCCCTGCCCAAAACTATGTCAAGGGCACATGAAATCAGGTTTGTTTATTTATTTACTTTTTATAACAGGGAATCTAAACTGATTGATTGTTATGGTTGTATTGTCCAATGCTTGATTTGGTACAACCATTAACTTTTTTTTACAGAGATTAAATATCAGTGTAGATCATTTATTAAAACATTTTCAAGTCCTTGCGCTATGATGCAAAAGCTTATCTGCAGTGTAAAAACACTTTGTGTGTGAAAATATAGGGAATTGGTTTTGGGTTTGTAGCTTAATTCAGCACAATAAAACTTTACTAGGCTGGCGTAATGCACATTTTATTTTTCAGTTGACCTTGGGTAATTTCAACCACTAGATATTTTTTACGGCAATTAAATGTCTAGTGGTATCAAAGTTCTGTTGGTGTTACTATTATTATTATTATTCTTTTGGCATCAAAATTTTCGTTTCTTACATTATTCTTACATTAAGGGAAGTGGTTTCCATAAAGTCACATTATTTTTTTTCTGGTGCATCTTGAGAATGTATGTACACATTCTCATTGATGCTGTCAGATTAGGATTTGCACTTTTGTCACATAGGGGCTATCAACGATTTTTTGCTCGCCCCATCTTTAATATTTTAATGTATTTTCTTGTTTTCCAGAAAAATATGAACTTTTTTGCTATTTTACCGGTCTTATGCTATCGTATTTCGTTGCATCTCGGGACTGTGTAGGCCCCTAAGCAACCCTCTAAATAAACCAGTAACCCTTACCAGAAATTCATATAAGATGTCATATAAGATAATAAAATAAGACTCTTATAGGAAAGTGGGACATATGCCTATAAGATGTCCTATACATCTTATACACACGTCTTATTAGATTGTAAAGTGTGTACTTATAAGATCATATATGCTACTCTTAGGAGATCTTATAAGTTATTCTTATGAGATCGTATAAGTTATTCTTATGAGACCTTATAAGATCATGTAAAAAGGCTCCTATGGAATCGTATAGAATGTTCTTATTGGATCTTATAGGTCGTTCTTATGAGATTGTATAGGATTATACAGTTTGTTCTTATGAAATCTTATAGGATATTCTTATGAGATCTTATAGTTTGTTCTTATGGGATCTTATAGGTTATTCTTATGAGATCTTATAGGATGTTCTTATATGATCTTATAGGTCATTATTATAGGATCTTATAGGTCATTCTTATGAGATCTTATAGAATATTCTGATGAGATCTTATAGGTCGTTCTTATGAGATCTTATAGGTTGTTCTTATGAGATCTTATAAGACGTTCTTATGGGATCTTATTAGTATATATACACTGCTGTGGTACATTTTATTTATTTATATCGCTAACTACGGCAAGCATCTAATTTCTTTAATTTGCAGCCTATTTTACACTTGCGGCAACTAAGATGACAAGAGAAAACAGCATATGAATGTTTCATATGCCTTATGTAACTAAAATAACACCTTAAATTATGTGCCATTTTCAGTTAGATGCTAATCTCAAGGACCATTTTAAAGGTAAACAATAGCAACTGACTATCATTCAATACTTTTTGAAGAATAAATTAAGGATAAACTATAGGTCATCTTTTGTCCACGATCATCTAAAAGAGGCCACATTAGCTGATCGTAATAGCTGAAATGCTTAGTTTTTTATGCAACAGCCAAATTTGAAGTTACATTAATGTGCTTGTAGTTGCACAGGCAACAATGTATTTTAATGTACATAACATTCTCTTGCAACCATAAGTAAATAGCAATAAAGGATCCATATCCTTCGTTTGTTGGTTGCGTCTGCAACATAATGAAGATCCAGGTATGACGGTCCAGGTTGCAGGGTTGTATTCTAGGGTGCAATCAAAACTAACAACTATCAGAAAGCATTCCTTTATCAGAGAACTGCCAATTCCATTTTGCTAGAATTGTCCAGCCAATTCCGTGCCTTTTAAATTTATGCCAGAGATCAGAAGAATATCAGTTAGATTGCAAGAATCCTGTTGGGTGCATGAATCATGATTAATTTATGTTCAACGCCATTTTCCGACATGCTGAGTTTTGATTTACGACCTATAAACCTTTCCATAGCAAGTTCAACGCTAGTGATTTCAAGAGGTCTGCACGAAACGATTGAGGGAAAAAAAATCACAATTGTGGTATAAATTAATGAAGCATGAGTTATAAATAAATATTAAATTTTAGGCCAAGGAAAATGAAGAAAATGTTTCTCAGCCCGAAATTTCCCTAAGAAGACTAAGGCATGCGGATTTATTACCTGAAAATGGTGATCCACACTTTTTCAAGCAAAATAAAACCAATAGAAAAATTCAGCTGTTTAATTTGTATCATGATTAAAGCAGTTTGATTTTCAGGCTTTGCAATGAGTGAATTTTTTATCCGAAGCTGAAAAACAAGATTTTTCTAGGATGTGATGGTGCCTAAGAAACATTAATTTTTATTTGTGTGGCCTACCTTAAATTTTTGAACATTCGTTTAGTGCCTTTGTGGAAAGCTCCAGAAGATTTTTTGTTAATATGTGATGTTGGAAGCCAAATAACAACTGAAACAATTTAATATTTTTGTGTTTATTTTAAACATTCTCAAACCCATCAAATAACAAGTTTTTTTTAATTGGAAGGGGAAAAGAACGTTAAGACGGGAACACATCTCTACTTCACATCACTTCTCAACTTTGCACGTTTTTTGTTAAGCCATCTCATTTCATCGTTGCATTTCATGGTTATGCAATTCCTTGCTTCTTTTTTGGTGATCCCTGTTCGTTTTTCAACGTGATCTGCAAGAAAAATATGTGCAAGAACTGTTAGTAACAAATTTTCAATGGCAGCTAGCCTTACGGTGATAAGCCGAAAAAAGAAAATTGATTGGTTCTCACACCAAATTCAGAATCAAAATAACCAGGCAACCGCAATTTTTTATCATTTGCCATTGCAAACTTGTGGTACGCCATAGAAAAAATTTTTGTTCGTTCTTGGTATGTTCTGCAAAGTCCTAAACATCACCGGGTGACTAAACTTTAATTTGGTTGAACCTAATTTCCTGTAGTAGCTTTTGTTTCCCTTCTGTGTTGATTATAGTGGTAAATTTCTAAACTGTTTCAAACTGCAACTAACCCTGATAATGTGATTGGAAGCTCACGACTCTTAGTAAACTTTTGCGGGTGAAAAAGTCACCAGGCAGGGTCCAATAACCAAAAAAAATTTTTTTTGCGGTCAATTGTGCAGAAATCAATGAAAAACGACGCACAATTCCATGCTCAAACTCACCCGAACCAATACCCACAGTATCAGCAAATTTTCGACAGGCTGTTGAAACAAAAATCTTCAGGCTCTCCTACAACGATACAGCGTCAATGCTTAAAAGTTCACTCCCAAAGCATTTATGTGGGCGCACCAAATTTAAATAGGTAGCGCTTGACGAGCGTGAACTTTTAATGATGTAGTCAATTACTTAGAAGTTTGTACAGTAACGAGCCAATTATGCTTCTCGGAAGTAGATCTAAAAAAAATTGATGCAGTCGCAAAGCCTTTTTTGAATTAAAAAAACTAGCAGCTTACATTTTGAGTACAGTAAGTATTTCACCGTACGAGCCCCATATGTAGGTTTCGCTAAAGCCAGTGCTCATCATGTGATGACAGTCGAGCCATTAAACTTGCTCCTAAATTGCGTGAGCCTAACTGCTTTGTTTGTTTCACGAGTTTTACTCTTAGACAATCGCACAATCGCATCCGGCACTATAGTGAAGGTCAGGCCATGCAAAGTTAATTGTTTGGTTTACAGGCGCGTGCGGGTGCCTTAAATTATCGCAGGGCAAGTTTTTTTATCTCAATCTTGGTCACAACCCGATAAAAAGCATATTTTAGCCAAATTTTGGCTATTTTTGACATTCCATTTTACCATATTTTAACCGGCTCGAAACGAGCTTTTCAATGGTGCTAATTTCAAGCCTTTACCTCAAACCAGTAAGAAGTTATTTGAAAAAAACTAAAATATTTTAAATATTTTTAGTAGATGAAATATATAACATATTAGCAGAATATTATAATTTTTTTGAGCTAGGTATACGTCAAAGAAATGTGGTCAGTTAAATAAAATAAAATGCCTGGTTGATTGGTGCTTCAATTTGCAACTTCGCCCGCAAACCAAACAATTTTTTTGCATGGCCTCAAGTTTTTATTTTTTAAATTTTTGCCTGAAACACCTCAGAGATCTTTCAAGGTTAGGCTCTTAGGCCAGGATATTTGGGTGCCACGTTCAGAGCAGAAATGTTGCGCATTGGTTAACGTATTTCTTAAGTAACGTATATACTTAAGCAGTATATAGTGTGCCACTGCTTTTCAGTGATGGTGTGAATGAAGCTCGGGCTTGATCCAGCAATCTCATTATGCGCGATCATGATTTTCATTTTTTCCCCAAACCCTGGCTTGCAAAAACCACATGCGCACTCCCAAGAACCACATAATTTTTAGCAATCTTGTTTATAAAGAAGCAGTAAAGTAAAAAAAAATAAACTGATTTTATTGCTTAACATATTGCCTGAAATCATTACTAATGGTCACTAACAAATCCATTATTGGAACAACTTTAAAACTCACAACGATTGTTAATAAAATCTTCACCACAATTTTCACTCATTTTCAAAAAGACCAAGGAGGGTCTTCTTTTTGAAAATGAGCGAAGATTGTGGTGAAGATTTTATTAACGAATACTAAAGGTAGCACTGTTCCACAATAAACGTTTTAAGTTAAAGCTGCACTGAATGCAATTTTTCCACCGAACCGAATAATATTGCTATTCAAATAAAACAAGCAACATAGTCTTGGCGTATCCAATAGAATATTACAGCGTTATAAATTATGAATCTAACCTAAAATTAATACAGTGAACTGCAGTTAGCTCGTGGCATTATAAAGCTTACCATTAAAATTGCTGGGGAGAAAGTAACCAAGCAGTAGGAAATCCGTTCGAATGAAGAGAATGTCAAATAATTTGTATATTTGTTACCTAAAAGCTAGCCGATTCTGTTGTGTCAAAATTGGTCCAAATTAGAATTTTAGCTCGAACCAGTATCGGTAGCCTACATACATTTTGAACAGAGCTTATGAAAGGCAGCACGCGCCTTATACCGGTAAACCAAATAATTAACTGCGTAATCTTGTCGGAAAACATTCAGACAATTTTCAAAGGTGTTCCTCCCCAGTTTGCCTAATTGAATCTCATGGAGCATGAGTCATAACGATAAAAACTACTTATGGATAACTACTTGTTATGTATGTCTTAGGTCCAAAACTTCAACTGAGTATGTTTTCACACACTTTCACAACTAAGACCCCATACTGGTCTTGCAAATTTTCAAATTGCTGTCTCCATCAGGCCTAACAAAGAAAAGTTTGGAAGTTTACATCACATCTCACAGTAAACACTTTTGCGCATACGAAATTGCCGGCACAAAAGTGTTTACTTTGAGTTGTGATGTAAACGTCCAAACTGTTTTTTGTTAGGCCTGATGAAGACAGTAGTTTAGTTGAAAATTTCAAGACTGTGTAGTGTCGTGTTGAAGTTTTGGTTTTACAATAGAACCCTAATTATCCGAGCTAATTGCTGGAACCGAAGGATGTTTGGATAACCCAATTTATATGCAAAATAAAAGAGGAAAACTATTTTCTTTACTCAGTTTTAGTGTTTGTGAACTATGCTTAATTGTACAGCTACTGAAAAGCAAATTTGCATGAAATGACTCCAGGAACATAAATAAAGAAAAGTCAATGCTTGTTCCTTCTCTAAAATAACGGCAAATAGCTGAATATTTTCTAAGAATGGGAGTATGGATAATCGATGTTCTACTGTTTTTTGTGACGAACATGTTGGGAAGAGTAAACGCCAACCAGTTTGCATCATGTTAAAATCATGGGCAAGATGCTGCAGGTTATTCAGTTTCATGCAACGTAAGTCGTGCCGATTCAACTATATACATTTATACAGTTACTGAAAGGCACTTAATCCCAGAAACTGTCACACTGATTGACAAATTCATGCAGACACTAAGCAACTTTTTCAACTACCGTAAATACTCGAACTACAAGGGCTTAAAAAACATATCACTAGCAGGGACTTGAAACCCCCTGTCAACTTCTTTTTCGGTTCACAGTTGCCTAAGGGTGCTGAAAAAGGTCTTTTAATTATACCTGTTTCCTGGCACATATTTTTACTTTTTTACTAACTTGAAAATGATTGAAATCAACTTTAGCTTACCACCAGTCGACCTAGCTACGAAACCATTCTAATGGTGTAACATCAAAATTATCCAATTTTCAACGAACTGATCGCCTTTTGTGGGGAAAAAAAGTACATTTTATCTTCAAGGATTGACAATAGTAGCTAAAAAAGTTGCTTGTTCAAAATATCCTTCATATATGGCTACTTACCCAAGATATCCAGAACTTTTGTAGGGTCAAGCTGAGGCCGTGGTGCTTTTGTGGAGTGAGCACGAGATGCTAGCCCAGTGGGTCCTTAGTATCTCCCGTCCAAATACGACTACGCATAAGTCTCTGATGGCTTTTTTACCGTCACCCCACGAGATGCAAGTGTATGCACCTGCTGGCACTGTGGTGTTGGGACCAATTTTAACCTGAGGGAAAAACAGAACAGTGCTATTAACAGATTCAAACTACATGATGTTCATCACATTTTTCACAAGCTTGGGGAGGGAAGGAGAACACCATGATGTTGCAATTGCAAGCAAACTTACCATGCGCGTATTGGGAGTCTTCGGTGCCGCGGAAGATAGCAATTCATCCTCGGTAGGGTTGGCTGTGGATGATGGCGGCACGGGTGATAGTGATGGTGACGATTTGTCAGCCAGATGGCGACCATTGCAACTGCTATTGTCAACTGTATTACAGAGATGACCCGCCTCTTGCATGTTAGCAAGTTTTTCCAAACGTTTTACGACATTTGGTAGCTCTGCGGATAAAATAAAAAAATTAACCTTAATTCGAAAATCTAATCAACAATTGGCGTTTACAGACACTTCTGAAAGTTGGTGTGCGTATGGATACAACCTCAAATTCTATATCGAGCTTCTCAAAAAATGCACATACGAAGCGCTTAGGCGGGAGGGGGATATTCGACCAACTTGGTTTAAGGGCAACTTCCATTCCACCCCAGCGAGGAAGCACCAGTACGTAAATGTAAACCTCCACTGAGTTCTAGTCATGTAAAGGTGAGCAGAAGAAGGATATGGAAGGGCCACCTTGAATCAATGTATCATTTTAGGATCATATATCAGTCCCCACTATTTTATAATGGCCTAAACAAAATGGCTACCGTACTCCTGGTGTGGCTGAAAAATAGTCGAAAATGATGGGAACCCCTAAAAAAACTATAGCATAGGCTATATGTATGCAGGAAAATATACTAGGATGAGGGGAAGGGGGAGAAGGACTAGTCTTGTTCGAAAAATCTAAAGAAATCTTTTTTTTTGCTTTAGGCAGTTAATATTTGTGATTACTTGTGGCTATAATACTTTATTGAGAGGGGCTGTCCGTGGCTACATTCATATTCATGTCAGTTAGCAGTGTATGGAGGCCTCTTCAGGGTTGGGGCCTTCCGACCTTTAACTCCATATTTCAGTGAAAATTAACTAATTACTAAAAAAAATTGGTAATTTTGGGGTGTGGTCAAGCAATGCCCCTTCGCCAAAGATATGTTTTCCCCATGTTCAGAAATTACTAGTACACTCTGGGACACTTTAGTCCGTTCGTCAAAGCATGGCGAAGTAATTTTTTTTAAATATATTTCCCCATGGGTAATAGATTTTTTTTCAAGTTTTGGCAGAAATTGTTGCAGCACCACGCATTAACATGAGCAAATGTCTTTTTTAATTGGTGAACCATCGTTCTATTCCCCACGTATGATTCAATATCAGCCACTCTTTTTTCCCCTTTAGATCACTGTTTATTATAGGAAATTAATTAAGTGGGGGCCCCCCCCCCCCGGCCTCTCTTCCAAAGGCGTCCCCTAACTCAGAATGTAATTTCGTGCATCCATCCCTTGAACCAGCTTGGAAGTTGAACAAACGAGCCGAAACAATTAGAGTTTGCCTAGAATTTATTACCCAGATCTATACAATTAACCCGACCCAGTTCTTCTAGCTGCGATCGTTGCAAAGAGAGATTAAGTACACCTTCCCCAGAACATCTTAGCCTCATTTCTATTCTGTAGTACCAAATAACGTTAACAAACCAACTCCCACTTGTTTTGTGGAAGATGCAGGCCACGCCAACTCACCTAAACGAATAATAACAGCACGTGCCGTGCCCTTCTTGTACTTCACGTCAACGATGCTTCCCTCAAAAATATCCCCTTTTGCCACGGATTCAGTGCGGAGAACATCCCATTTTGGGTGGAGATTCTAGCCATCTAATTAACATGTACATGTTTAAAATGCCGTATTTGGAACGCAGGAGACCGTAGCAACGAGAGACGAACACGGCCGTAGAATTTTGGTAGGAACAACGAACAACCGGACTCAAAACAAATTTGGCGCGAAAAAGGATTTGACGTCATTCAGTCAGCAGCCTAAAAACTAATAACAAAATAAAAGACGGTTGTCAAATTAGAATAAAAGTTATGCACGCTTCTATTTAAATAAATATAACATTTTACTACAGATGAACGTTAAGTAATTTACGTCACTGTTTTTTGTTTGTTTTTACAGCCAATGAAATATTCGCGTTAACCGGAAACGAAGCCTTTTAACCTTCTGCAAATAAACACGTGACGTGCCCATAACCAAACTAGCCCGTTGAACGGGCTGCAACTTATAATTACGATTAGGCCTAGTTGTGAAAATGCGAGACGTTGGTCGATTCCTGAATTTTATATATATTCACATTTTCCTGCCAAGCACGAGAGCCGCTCCTCGGTAATACCTGGGTAATTCGCGTATTTCGTGCAGTACATATAAATAAAAACATGTGTACATACCTTTTCGCCATTTTCCTGATGTTGGTCATGGCTGGAGTAGAGCAAAATCCTGGTCCCCCGGTGCGTGCCCAAAGACGAACCCTAAAAAATATTTGAATCCAGAATAGGGCGACCCGCAATTACCAAGATCAACATGGCATCGCAGGAAACAGCAAATCGTCCAAAATGTGAACCATCCTGGAGCAGTGCAGTTAGACGAACCTAACGACGCTGGATTCGGAGTGACTGATAATAACGCTGATGCACCACAAGTACATCCAATAGTTGAAGTAAGTATGGAAACGTTAGTCAGCTGTTTGGGTCACTTGAAACACTTTTTTTGCTTTTTAAATATTCGGTTTACAGTTAGTGAATGACAAGTGAGCAGCACTTTAAATTGTGAGTTCAATTCTCGGACTGTGGCGTTTTTTCGTCATATATATTGCTGCTAATTCTCAGCTATTCACAAATCCGTGTGTTTTTTGCGTAATACAACTTAATTAGGCTGCTTCACAAAAATCGATCGCTGAAGCATCAAGATGCCAGGGAGGCTTAAAAAACTAAAACCTTAAAATCGGGGGAGAATGGGAAGAATAAGTGTCTTCCGTCCGATTTTAATTTTTTTTTAATGAACTAAGAATGACATGCTGAATAACGTTTTCCTCTTCCATTTTTGGGGCAAAGGCACCGTTTGGGCATGGTGAAGGATCAAAGTTAGCACTTCGGGAGTTTGGCGTGACGTCATCTATGTTGCCGGCACGCTAGCTGACGCCACGCAGGGAAGCATGAATTAACTGCCCTGCTATGAAACAACAAACCCCAACCAGTTCCTTACAAGTGAAACGCCAAACAAAAGCCGGTACCTATAACCTAACCGATAATAACAAGAAAACAACACGCAACTGACAACAACCCGCCTATCTGAACTGTTTACGAAAAAATTATGTATAAGCTATCCGAGCACAAATGAACGCGGTGAGGCTAGAACGCTAGAGTGCGGTTTTGATTAATTTCTGTAGGCCAAACGAAGCCTTTGCCCCAATAATGATGTGGGAAAATGTTGTTCAGCTGATCATTTTACGTAATTCCAGCCCAACATGAAATTGATCGATGAGGAGACACCTATTCTTCCCATAAGCCAAATCGGGGAAGCATTGAGAGAATGTGTATGAAGACGTGACAATTATGCCACGTCTTCAGACCAATTGCTTACCAATTGCTGCCTTGCGGGGCATGTGCCATATGAACTGACATGCAGTTTTATCTGATAGATAAATAAATATAGATGCAAACCTATTTACGTTGCCTTTTGGACTTAAATATGTCAGGCTGCCTGAGTGGGGAATCGAAACCACGACCTTTGAAATCAAAGGCCGAGGATGAGCCATCACGGCCAATTTCAAAGTTTGTGGGTTCGATTCCCCACTCAGGCAGTCTGACATTTAGGTCCAAAAAGCAACGTAAATAGGTTTGCATCTGTATACTTAACCCATCTTGATCTGAACCTCCAACCCCAAATTGTATAGGACATATGGGTACTAATACAAGTTTTAGGCATAAGGATTTAGTTTGCCTTCCTTAGCCTAATAGTCTTGAAGTGTAGCGGTTTTTGCAGCAACTGTTTGGAGCTAGCGTACTACCTTTTGTGCCAACAATTATTATTATTGACAATATCTGGGGTCCGCTTGGGACCACAGCTAGATTTAAGATGTTAACATAGGTAAGCAAGGCAAGGCGAAAAGAAATTGTTTATTTTTGTCGTAATTTGGAAGAAAATACTTGAGACTTAATGGGCACCAAATACTTATTAACCAATTACCCCAACAAGAATTATTAAAATGCTAGGCTTGACACAATTAACGTCATATTACTTCGAATCATTAAAATCGTGGTAAAATTTCAAGTAAAACACTTTTTCAATAGAAAATCCAACAATTGTGTTGGGGGAATTTTCGACAGCCACTCGGCGTGCAACTCGCAGAAAAGGGAATTTCTTCATCAAATGTAAGAGCATTCAATCACTGCAACATACGGTCACGATATTGCTCATGAATATGATATCAGACTCGAATCCGAGACCTATGGCACATGAGACGGTCTTGCTAACCATCCGGCCTCCCTTCCTCATAACTATACCTGACAGCGCTGGAGTCAATTATTATCAAAAAACTGGAAACCCAAAAAGAAAATATCATGATTCTCGAGCAGCCTTCGCACCCTTTGTCCACCATTTAATTCATCTAAAACTCCAATTGCGTTTACAACTGCAAGCAAAACAGTGAAAAGCGCTATCATGTCGCTTGTGACCATAAAGATCAGTGGTCTGAAGAGCAAAATTTGAACAGACGCAACGTTCAATTTGTAGTCTAAGCCAAGTAAGAAATAATGAAAATTAAGTAGGCTGACGAAGGCAGATGGCGTAATTCCACACCAAATAGGAAGGAATAGTGGTCGAAATTCCCACAACGCAACTGTTAGACTTTCTTTTAAAAAAGAGTTTCCTGTAAAACCTAGCAAGAAAAAAATGACATGATGCCTGCAGCGCTGTGACGCCAGATGCTTCGTTATTTTAAAGACGTGTGTATTGTTTGAAACGGAACAAATTTAATGTACTTTGTGGGCAAACCAGGGCTTGATTCTTTTAAATTATTGATACCATTCGTTAAGCATGCATACCACACAATTAACCAAAAAAAAATAGGTCTAAATAAAATGTGGCGTGGAACAAAGTTAGATGGTTCTCGCAGGCATCATCACCACATAACCTAAAAACGGAATTACTTACTTTTTTTTAGGGTTTCTGACAAACTTTGCACAAATTTTTGTGCCTCTTTCTTAATTTTTGGCAAATTTTGCCGATCAACACACTATCTATTATAGGCTAATCGTCTCGACAAGATCTTTGTTGGCCCTATCAAGTAGATTAAACCAGTTAGGCCATTTTAATTTGAATGTGGCATACGGACACAATAAAGCTCTATTTGCTAGCTCTCATTTCCACCAGAGAACAGTTTTTCCAGCTATTTGTGGCCTAAATTAAAAACGTAGTTTACTTTTACACGTTATTTTAACCTTCAATCAACTTTTACCCTACTATGTTTAAAACTTAACTTAAGTAACCTAAAGATTGGTAGCCTCATTAAGCTACAAGATGGTAGCTTGATTCAGGTGCAGCACACTGGCCGGACTGCAAAAAAATATGTGCATAATTTACGGACCTATTCTCGGGGTACTATTGTTTCTTTTTAAAGCCATGTTAGTGAAAAAGAAAAAATCTTTATAGCCTACATATTTACTGAATTTGCAAAATAAAAACTATGCCCCCTTCCCCAATGTCGGTTGGGTGAATTATAACAAAAAATGCCTCAGGTTATACTTGCTAGTTGTTACTTGTGAGAACGTTGGCATGAATTTGTTTTTTTTTGCGACCTAAAGCCTCGTCTATGGTGTGCATGCGAACATTTTTCTTTGTAAACATAACTGTGGTTGCTTTCATGATTTTTGGAGAAGGGTCCTAAGCTGCCACCCTCCCCCCCCCCCCCCCTCATATCATTCAGGCTAACTGTGTTTTTGGCAGAGCTTCTGGCACTCTGTGTAGCTGATAATTCCTTCATCATCAGGGCACACGTTTTATCATCTTTAGTGAGTGCCCTCGGTTCCTTGGCGTGTACCTAGGAGGCCCAACCTTTTGGACCTGTCGAAAGAGATCTTGATCTGTTTCATTAAACGCTTTGCAAGTCCTGCGTCTTGGGATTGCGTGCTACAGGCAAGCTTTGTGGAGTAAGGTAAAATACGATATTAAGTCAGCTAGTCTCCTCACTTCCGGTCACCTGATAAAAGTGGGGGTAATGATGCACTTCTGCT
>JAHWFP010258842.1:0-31002 GCA_023313725.1 Lithobius niger | reverse complement strand
AGGAGGGGTGCTACGATACCACTTCCGGTCACCTGATAAAAGTGGGGTTAATGATGCACTTCCGCTCACCTGATGAAAAGTGGGGTCCATCAATCTAGAGGACTACCTTTTTTCCCGGCTTTCGTCGATCTGGAGGAGGGTTGGTACGATACCCCTTCCTGATAAAAGTGGGGGTAATGATGCACTTTCATTCACCAGATGAAAAGTGGGGGTCTGGAGGAGGGTGAAAGCCTTTTTTTTATCATATTCATCAAGATGGTGGAGAGTGGAAAACTGCCTTTCATACGTTTTCGTTGATCTGGTCACTGGATCAAAGTGGGGGTTAATCATATAACTTCCGTTCACATGATCAATGTGGGGGTCTGGAAGAAGGTGCAACCTGTTTTCGTCTGGCCTTATTTAATCCCTTTCTTCTATCTGAAGTAGGGCGAAAAGTGCTTTTTGCTACTTCATATCACTGTTTATCGGATGAAAAAAGAGAATTAAAAAAAGAAATGGATTCTTGTTCTTTTATCCTCACTGGCACAGACTCTGACTTGACATTTAATCTAAATACTCCGATTCATTTGGACCCTGAAAAAAGGTACGAATTGGCACTTATTAATTTAGACACATACAACAGCATATACAACACCGATTCAAAAAATAATGACATTAAATACACCGCAGATGCTGGTATAACTTGGCAGAAAGTGATAGTCACCCCCGAAACTTACGAAATTGAAGATTTGAATAATTTTCTCAAAAACTCGATAGATCAAAATGGTCATAACAGGGAAGCTATTTCGATTCTTCCGAACGTAAACACTTTAAGAACCAACTTGATAATTAATGATTCAAAATACGGAATGGCCTTTACGGGTGAAAAGGCTTGGTTCGAGTCTTGGGATTTCATTTAGGAACCTACTTGAGGAGTCGAGAAAGTCAAAACACCGTTGAAATAATAAATATTAACACGATTTTTGTGCATGTTGACATCATTGGAAATTCTTACGTAAATGGTGACACGCAACCCACTTTATATTCGTTGTATCCAAATTCGCCTCCGGGTTTCAAAATTATCGAGTCTCCGCATAATTTAATCTATTTACCCATTACTATGAACTTAATCAGAAGTATAAGAGTGTGGCTTACTTCTCAGACCAACAAACCATTGAATCTGAATGGTGAGACCCTCATGGTTCGACTTCATTTAAAATCTAAAAATTAAAAAAAAGGACAAAATGCTCGTGTTTAGAAAAGAAGGAAAAGGATTCTTTCGTAATAATAGAAACACAAGCATTTTAATGCCTAGAAAAAAGTTTTCATCAAATTTATAACAACGGCTAGAAAATGAGTGTTGTAGAAGACTATTTAAAAATCAACAAACCTTTATTGTACGACTTGTCGATCGAATCTTACACCTATCACGAATATAATCCCATTGTCGGTACGAATTTCAACAACGTAAATTCTGAAATTCGAATACACGTGGAAAACCAAGATTTATTTCTGCACATTGCCAACAGTTACCTCTTGATTAAAGGCAGGTTGCTGAGGCACGATGATTTGGCTTATGCCGATGTTGACGCAGCGACTTTGATTAATAATGCTCCCATGTTCCTGTTTTCTAATATAAAATACCATCTAGATGATAAACAAGTAGACGAGGTAAATTATCCGGGATTCGGTACCCTAATGAAAGGGCTGCTCTCTTACGGAGCAGCGGAACAGCCGACATTGCTCGGTCAGTGCTGGGCATTGGATAGTGCAGCTTCTGTCACTGCTGATCTGACCGACAACTTGGGTTTCAAACAGCGGCACACGTCCAAAATCGTTGAAACCACTCCCAAAGGAAGTTTTACATTCGCCATTCTCTTGAAACATATCATGGGATTTTTCGAAAATTACGACAAGTTAATTTATGGAACTAAACACGTGCTCACTTGCATGAGGACCAGCGATACAAATGCCATCTTTAAAGCTGCAGCCACGGCCAATGGTAAAGTTGTTCTCAGTAGTATTTCTTGGCTTATCCCTCACTTTACCGCATCGGACGATCAAAAACTTAAACTTTACAATCTCATAGACAACGGAACTACGGTGGATTTAGGAATTAGACACTGGCATTACGATAGCTGCGAGCTCCCTCAAAATAACAACTTCACCTGGCACGTGCTGACTACTTCCGCGGTTGAAAAACCTAGGTGGATAGTTCTAGCTTTTCAAACAAACACACAGGACGCTTTAGGTAGAAATCCGGCAGTGTTCGACCACTGTAGTTTGCAAGACGCTCACGTGACTCTAAATTCCGAAAGATATCCGTTTCTCCATCTGAATACTAATTTTGCCACTGGAGAGTACGTCGGCTTGTACAGAATGGCGCAGAATTTAGGCAGCTGTGTTCTGACACCAACTGTTTGAGTTTCGACTTGCTTCAGTTCAAGAAAGCCTATCCAGTCGTGGTGTTGGATTGCTCCTAACAGTCTGAGAGGCTTCAATCCGGAATCGTGGATGTACGAGTCAAACTGAAGTTTAGAGCAGCGGCGCCAGCTAACACTGTATGTCACGCTCTGCTCATTGGCGACAGGAAAATGAATCTAAAGTTGGATAGAGGCAAAGTCGAAGTTGTTTATTAATAAAAAAGATATGGCGCTCAAAACTAGATCGCGAAAAAAGAAAGGTAGCTTTTTGCCGTTGGCATTGCTAGGGCCGATTTTGGCCGGAATTGGCGGGTTGGCGGGAGGGATCGCGGGGGTGGTATCTGACGTAAAAAAGCACAAAACGATGCACAAATTCTAGATGAACTCGTGCGACATCATAAGCAAGTGGTAGGTTCCGACAAGAAGAACAAAAACGAAGCGAGAAAAATTGTCACGTGGCAAAGGTCTTTACTTAAGACCACCCAAGGTTTAATCGACTTTGATAAACCTTTAACGAACCATGATTTAAACCGATTGGCTAGCGTAATGAAAATTCCGAAATTTAGAGGTACTTTTAGTAAAGACACGCTTCTTTTAAAACTTAAGCCTACTGGTGAAAACGGAATCGTAAACTTGGAAGATTTCAACCACGGAGACGGAAGTCGCTGGGTAGCCTATTCTACCATTTCTGGTGAACCCTGTTATTTCGATAGTTTCGGCAACATGGGTCCTTCCCGGACAGTGGTTAACTATTTGGGACCGGGAATTAAATACAATTACGAACGCGTGCAAAACTTTGACCAGACTTGGTGCGGGCACTTTTGTTTATTTTTCCTTAGCGCCTTCTCTAAGACTCGTAATTACGAAGCCGTTTTAGATAAAATGAAATCAATTGAAAAGTGACGTGCAAATCCAACTGGAAATAAACGTCTTCCGTATCAAAATCTTCGACCGTATGTACCGCGATGTCCGAATCTTTTTACATTTTGTAAGGAATGTTAAAAACGGTAGTCGTTGAATGCGCTTCCTTTGTTTTAGTCATGAGAAAGGTTTTCATTCCTGCTATGCATTTAACAATGACTTCTACGCTCGGATCGTCGCAGTATAAAATTGCTTTACGAATTAAACCAGAACTTGTACTTACGTAGTTCGTGATAGATCCGGAATTAACGTACCAGTCGACTTCTTTATACAGAGGGCTTTTCATACAGAAACTGATTATCGTGAAACAATTTTCGTGCACAAATTTCTTCGTAGCCGCGTCACTAGGTAAAGTCGGCTCGCTTATATTTCTAATCGGTTTGTTCGAGGCATTGAAGTATACATTCTGATCGTCTTGTATCAGGCAGTTGCTGTCGACGAATATCTTCGTAGCGGCATCATTCGGTAAAGTAGGTTCGCTTAGATTTCTTATGGGTTTGTTAGTAGCGTTGTAGTATACTTTTTGCTCATCTTGTAATAGGCAATTCCTGTCGACGTATTCATTTGTCGCCACGTCTGCAGCGTGCCGAGGAAAAGCCACGTCCTTAATTTGCTTCTTCTTCGCGTAGAAATTAGAAGTACCGATCTGAGAATAATTGATGACGTCTTTGGGTTCGATAGCGGCTCCTACTTTAGTTAACCGCTTGCTTTGCATATCGTAGTTGTTTTCGGGAGTTAAAACATATCCTAGTCCCGGCTCACCTCTAGGACCGACTCCGATCGAATCATCGTCTCTCCCTCTTTTCAACGTTTGTCCAAATTTATTGACCGACATCCTTTTTTAAACTTGTATTTTATATATATAATAAAAGGAATAACCGTGAAAGAAAATGTCTTAACCATCCTGGCAAACGAATCTTTCCAATCTCTTGCAAAAAAACTTGCTGAAAGTTACAATCGAGAATGGTACAAAGATTACAAATGGTGTAAAGTTTTCCTTGTCTCCTTTCGTACAATTTTAGGATTTAAAGGGTTCGGGGGACTCCCGTTTCGGACGAAAAATCAAAATATAAAGGGCGGATTTCACCTAGCGACCCGGAAACTCAAAAACTGTTGAAAAATCATAAACGGTACATCTGTAAGTAACTAGATATCGATTTTGACGATCAAAAACCCGTGTCTTTGACTACGTTCAATTGTCCCAATTCTATGCATTCGGCTTCTTCCTGTTACTCCTCTTGCGAAAAGGCAAACGAGGGTAACGGAGACAAACCACTCTGTCTTATAACTTGGGTGTACGAGAATATTCACAAAACTAAAGGAAAACTTAATCAAAATGTTATTGACAAACCGTGGTTTAACTTGCCATCTTTCACCGCTTTAAATCTGACGGAAGTCACTGGGAAAATTACTGCGGTGTACGTCACCGACGAGTCTCCCAGCAACGTGAAATTATGGTGCAACGTAGATTTTAGAGTAGCTCATTCCGATACTTCCGAAAAATTTACCTACGAAGACTTTATGGGTTTGGTATCTCCGTAAACAACATAAATAAAAAAACGCGATGGAAATTAAAAACTACGACTTTTTCGTACCAAAGAAAGAACCTAAAAATCATCCGTAACTACCTTCGAATATCAGATTTCTAATTATAGGCCCCGCGAATTGTGGAAAAACTAACTTGCTGTTTAATTTCATCTGTAACGAAAGATGGCTCGACTACGATTGATTATATATTTACAGTAAAACTTTATGTCAACCAAAGTACAAAGCTTTGCAGTCTGGATTTACCGAAATTGAGAAAAAAATTGGACGGAACGTAGCATTTTTTCACGATTCTCAAATTGATTTAATTCCGCTCGAAGAACTTGACCCAAATTTTCGAAACCTGATTCTTTTTGACGATTGCCTTTTGGACAAACAAAAAAACATCGAACGTTATTTCGCTCAAGGACGTCATTCAAACGCCGACGTTATTTATTGCAGTCAGTCCTACACGAGAATTCCTAAACAAGTGGTCAGAGACAATGCAAATTTATTAATTTTTTTGGCCGTGGATGAGTTAAATTTGAAACACGTTTACGAAAATCACGTTGACCCCAACATGGAATTTTCGGAGTTTAAAACGTTGTGTAGAACGTGTTGGAAAAAACCTTACGGGTTTTTATCAATTAACAAAATGTTAAACGAGGGGAGATACAAACGTTCGTTTTTACCTATTAAACAAAAGACTGGAGACGAAACAAGACATCGCAAAACTCAAAAGACGTTTAATTAAAAAGTTTCTAAATCGACGTTTAGAGAGAGGGTGGGCGAGAGAGGGCAAGAAGAATCACTACAAGAATTTTTTAAACCGGTAGTAAGCACCCTGACACCGGTGCTCGGTGTTCCGAATAAAAACACTCTAGCCACACAAACTAAGCCAATTAAAAACACTCTAGCCACGCAAACTACCCCGATTAAAGCTTATAAAGAGGTAGAAAGTGAAGAGGAAGAAACTGACGACTACGAAACGGATTTATCGTTGACGCCTTCCGATGTCACTACTCCTAGTGACAATCCCAGTATTAGTGTCGCCGAATATTCGAGTCCTCCAATAATGCAAATTTCTCCCGAGGCTGAATACACCTGAGCACCGGCCCTAAAGTTACCCCCTCATATTCCGTGGTGCAAGCTAAACGTATTTATACCCCCCCCCCCCCGAAGCTTCCCCACATGCCAACTCTCCGGTCCCTCGATAGTTTGTTACTCGGTCAGATTGTCGGACCAACGGCTGCGTATTTCTTGACAAAATTTTTTGAAAATCCCAAGGAAACAGATTCGGTATTCAGACTTCAGTACGACTCGAAAAAAGGCGAGGTGACCATGGGGAGTAAAGTGGTTAAAATTTTTGAAAATGATATAGTGGTCGGGGGAAGCACTATACGGGGAGGTGCGGGCTTTGGAGTTTGCTAGTTTCTAGAGAGTTGAAAGAATCATCCTACTCACCAGAAGTTAAAGCAGCATATGCGGACATGTTACAAAATACCGACGCCATTTTTATCAACAACGATTCAAAAACTCGTAAACCCAAATCTAATCGTAGCACCAAGTACGTAACGATGGTTCGTCAGATTTGGGAGGATATGAAGAAAAAATCTAAAAAAAAGGGTGGTGACATGGTTAAAAAGGCGGGTAGCAAAGTAGATTATAAATATTACGACGATCCTAACGACTTGATAAAGAGACTAGGGTTTTGTATGCATCGGCCGGTCACGACGGACATAGAAACGAGATGGTCGAAATTTTATAGGAAATACAGGAAAAACAAATCATAACTGCGTGGGAGAAAGGGTGGCTTATTAAAATTCAGGTTTAGATTTAAAAAAATACGTTTAAAACAAAACGAGATGAGGTACTACGTCAAATGTAGCTGTCTCACAGCTAACGGCCCCGAGCCGTCCGTTATTATAACCGCAAAAAATAACAGACAAATGGAAGTTGTATTTTGCGAGGTATGCGGAATGAAAAGAGCTTCCTTTATCAAATTTGGGAAAGGAATCGTAAATAAAATCATAGATACGTTACCGCTAGAACTGCATTTGCCCGGCTACCAATGCTGCGGTCCGGGAACCAAACTGGAAAAACGATTGGCTCGAGGATATCCTGGGTTTAATCAACTAGACGAAGCGTGCAAAGAACACGATATAGCTTACTCCGAGAGCTCGGATTTAAAAGATCGGCACATCGCCGATGAAGTTCTCACTTCCAAAGCTCAAAGAATGAGAGACGATTCTTCCCTGACGTGGCGGGAGAAACTAGCCGCTTCGATCGTTAAGAAGATCATGAAAACGAAACTAAGATTCGGAATGGGATATAAAATAAATGGACCAACTCGTAAAAGAACTTCACAAGCCAGCGCGAAAAAATTTTCTAAGACGGAAAGTTATTGTACTGGGCCTAAACGATCTATGGCAGGCTGACTTGGTGGAAATGATACCGTACGCTAAACTTAATAAAGGGTTTAACTACTTATTAACCTGTATTAAAGTCATGTCCAAGTTTGCATGGGCTATTCCCCTTAAATCTAAATCAGGTATGGACGTTACCTAAGCTTTCGAGAAAATACTCGTAGGAGCGACACCCCCTAAAAATTTACAAGTCGATTTAGGTAGCGAGTTCTACAATAAAGACTTCAAAGTACTCCTTAAGCGTCACAACATCAACATGTACTCTACGCACTCGGAGATGAAGGCGAGCGTGGTAGAACGATTCAACAGAACCCTGAAAACTCGGATGTGGAAAAGATTCAACTGGCGGGAAAATTATAAATGGGTAGATATTATCGACGAGTTAGTTTCCCAGTACAACGACACCATCCATTCTACTACGAAGTTGAAACCAAGGGAAGTAACCAGGCGGCACGAACCGTTGCTGAGAAGAGCAAAACTTAAAGGACCGTCTAAAAAACCAATGTTTGTCTTAGGAGATAAAGTCAGAATTTTAAAGTCAAAAAATTTTTCGATAAAGGATATCTCCAAAATTTACCAACGAAGTTTTCACGATTCGCAAAGTGCAAAAAAACTGATCCGGTAACTTACCTTTTAAAAGACGATTCGGCCGAACCTATTCTCGGGGGTTTCTACGAACTTTAGTAGAAAAAGTACTCCGTAAGAAGAAAGGAAAAGATGGAAAAATGCTCTACTTTGTCAAGTGGAAGGGATACGATTCAAAATTTAATAGATGAACCGATAACATTAGCAACCTTTGACCCGTCTAAATAAGTCCGTTTCTAAGAATATCCGTACCGATTTGGTACGGCATTTTTTTAGACCCATTTTCTTCTTCTTTTAGCAGCTGCCTTTTCCCTAACCTAGCTCTTCTTTGTTCAGCAGTTTCTGTCGCACATTTCTTAGCAAAAGGGGCGGACATTTTACACAACCTAGCTTTTCTCTCTTCTGTAGTTTCTATTGCACATTTCTTACGAAAAGCAGTGGCTCTTTTCCTCTTATTAGCCACCATTTTTTCTTCTTCGCTTCGTCTCGGTATTTCATAGGTTGATTCCTCCTCATCTTTTACCAGCGAAGCACGCTCTTCAGCTTCTTCATCCTCCAAAGGATCGATTATGTCATCTACAAAATCGTGCGGTATGCCGGTTCTGTAGTGACCGTGCGCTAACGTATGTATTCCATCGTCCAACACGAATCTCTTATCGTCGTAGGGAGATACGGATGATTTCGAAATTTCAACCGTGGCGAGCTGATGATCCTTACTTTGAATGCTCCTCCACGTGGCTCTCGACGATTTTTTCGAATATAGTGCTTTTTTGTAGTTTTCGTGGCAGAGACTTTTTTGGATAAACGCTTTACTAATCCCTTTAGCCTTTCTAACGCTATCTTCCCCGACTAAAAACGAGTACATTTTTGCTTTCAAGCCTACAAATTCTTTCACCGGGATGCCCGCCGTTTCATCTTTCATTTTCCCCTGGACTTGTTTGTTTTAACGCTGTATAGAGGATGCGAGGGATCGTAATTGCTGGTGTCGAATCTATCTAGCTCAGTTTCCATATCCCGATAAAAATCGTCAGTCTCTACCTCGTATAACATACCGTCGGTGTCTGTGAAAAGTAAACGTGCGTGGTCTCCGTATTTTGGACGCATGAACTCGTAGTGAAATTAGTACATCGTAAGTTTGGAAAGTTCAAGGATGCAGAAACCGGAGTAAGTCGGTAACTCACACTTGACGTTGCGAAGCTTCAAGTTTACCTGTACGAGATTTTCATTGAGGATTTTGAAGGAATCCGCGTGTGGTAGAGTGCTGTACTTGATTGATTTTTTTGGATCGGTGATCAATTTAACGGATAAACGCTCCGATTTGTTCTCCATGGTTTTTCCGAATACCGAATTATTTTTCAATTTGAAAAAGTCTTTTCGAACGTCGTCGTAGCTAGTTGACGCTTCTCGGTGTTAAAGTCTATGTAGGATTTTAACCATTGCTTCTGACGAAATTTTAGAATTCTGCGGATACCTTTCAAAATTAACCGTGCTTCAAGTAGAATTGTAAATTCCTGTAATGAACTACGTAGTTTTTCTTCAGGAGCAAGTTGGTCGTCAGTTTGGAAGTAGAAAGGATCTTCTTGTTTCCTGCCATTTCTTTCATGAAGGGAGACATGAGTCTCGGCATTATTTTAAACTTTTCCGGCACTAAAGGATAATTGTTGTGATCTTCGTGTAGCTTGGGTGGATAGTCCAAGTCCACTTCCAATATATAACCGTATTCCGAATCTTTTTCGACCGACGCCAAGCGAAATTCAAGAATTTCTCTTCTCGTCAGCCAGCTAAATCGATCGTAGGGAAGGAATTCCGTCATGGCTAGCCCGTATAAGTTGTTGACATCCAAATCTACTAGATACAGTCTAGGTAAATTGTCGTCGTAAGATCTGGTAGATATTTGTTATTGGCGATCGAGTGCCTTTTCGACACAAAAGTTGTTCCACCTCTGATACCGGAAGTTATAAAGTTATGCTTTCCTCCGTGCGTAAACAGTTCTAGTTCGGCTTTTGTTTTTCAACGCGGCTGCCCAACTAAACCCTGGTGTGGATTCGTAATAGCAAGGATCTATGTCGTCATTGACCGAGCAAGTTTCCCTGAAAGTCTGAAATATGTCGGCTAGAAGATACACGTCGATCATCTGATATACGAGATGGTAATTTTTAAAAACCTTCTCCTTCAGCAACTTCCAAACTGACGTTGCGTGATCGTACTCCGTGTCGGTGATGCCTTCGCCTTGTAGAGAGGAGAAGAACGCCGCTTTAGGAGGTAATTCCTGGTCTTCAAACACATCCATAGACTGCACGTACTCGTACGGGTAGTGGCCTTTTTGCGTCAATAAATCCAAGATTTCATCCTTTTTTACTCCTGGCGCGAACCAGTCTACCGAATCGAGAGCAGTTTTTAATATGGGGAAGGTTCGATCTTTGTTGTGGTTTTTAGCCAAAGTTTCGAGCGAGGAAGATAGGAAACTATAGCTGTCTAAAAATTGCAACCTTACCGAAAGGTACTTTTCACCGAAGGAAAAGTATCGCGTAATGGTCATACCCATGAAACGCTCGTTGTTTCTAGCAAGCACGTCTACTCCCGAAGAGAAGTGTTCCGTCGCAGAAATTAGTAGATGCATATCGTAGCCTTCTAATTTATGGAAGACAACCGGAATAGTATTTATTGTCCTAGCTTCCAGATTGCATTTTACATGAGAAGCACCTCTGAACTTTCCCGTGAAGTTGCAGTGATCTCTCACTTTATAGGAGACGATGACTTTGTTGCAGTAGTAACAAGTATCGGTTTTCGAGAACCGAATTTCATCATCGGCAGTCATCATTAGATGTTTCGGTCGTGAGATAATCGTGGCAAACTTTTGAATTTCGCTATTCATACATTCGTAAAACTTATCCACCGCGTCCTCGCCGAGGTAGAATTTTTGACTCACGATTTCATTTTCTGGTCCAACAACGACGTAGCCAAAACTAGTAGGCGAATGCAAACTGACTTTAGGAGACGAACTCGAGGATGGATCGGTTCTACTAGTATGTACGGGTCTGAGCATACATTCAAAATCTGCTTAGAAATTTAAGAAATTTAAGAAATTTAAGCGGACTATACAGTAAATTGAGCGCTAGGGATGAATCGAGATATTCAATTTTGCGGAAATAAATTCGATGCGTATCATCATGCACCAACTTGCAAGTTACTTCGCCGTCAACATCTTTCAACTCGTTTTCGAAGAGTAAACACTCTGGTCGAAGATCGCCTCGGTGGTTGGGAAGATGATGGATCAATTCTTGTCGAGTTGCGTAGACGTTTCCACAATACGTACACGTAAACAACGATTTTGAATTCATTTTTCTTTTGCTCGAAATAAAACTTTTCATTCCTTTTATTATATTAAGAAAACAATTTTTCATATCCCTACAATTCTCTTTCTTCCCTAGGCGAGACTAAAAAATATGCGGGATACAAATAAAGGTTCCCCACCCTCCTCCAGATTGACGCCCTCTTCTAGATTGACATCAAGCATTTTCCTCCAGCCACCGGAAGTTACGTCATTACCCCCACTTTGATCTCTTGACTGACGTAAGGTCCAAATCGACGAAAACGAATGAAGGGTAGGCACTTTTCCACCGTTCACAATCTTGACGAAAAAACAACCAAAAAAAGGTTTGCCCTCCTCCAGACCCACACTTTTCATCAGGTGCACCCCCATTTTGACCAGAAGTGGCAACCCTCCTCCAGATCGACGAAAACCGGGAAAAGAGGTAGTCCTCTATATTGATGGACCCCACTTTTCATCAGGCGAGCGGAAGTGCATCATTACCCCAACATTTATCAGGTGACCGGAAGTGGGGGGACTAGCTGACTCGTATTTTACCCTACTATAACCCTCACTTTTATCAGGTGAGTGGCATCGTAGCAACTCATCCTCCTCTAGATCGACGAAAAAAGATAGTTGAAACCACTTTTCCACCCTACTCTAGATTGATGAAAAGTGGAAGGACGCCATTAACCCCAAGTTTTCATCAGGTGACCAGAAGTGCATCATCACCCCCACTTCTATCACGTGACGGGAAGTGGGGGGACTAGCTGACTTAATATCGTATTTTACCCTACTTTGTGGCACCAACAAGCCAGCGATGCGAGGGATTAAAAGAAACTGCCTGGCTTAATGGCACTGGGTTCGTCTCTGCAGTCATGAGAAGACGTGAAAGTGTTGACCTCTTTATGAAGTGGTCACACTAACCTTTCATAGTTTTCTCCTAAATGTCATTGGTGTCATCAGCCACTTGTGGTCCATAATGGGCTAGACGTTGACTGTCACTAACTTGGTGGTCCATCACTGTTTCCATCTTCCGCGAGATTTTGCAACAATTGGTCAATGAGTTTGCCGTCTGTCCAAGATTTTTTATTAATTTTTGCAGGCGGTACTGATAAGATCTAAATTTGTGGTTTGTTTTAACATCTTTGGTGGCGCAGTGGAATGACTGAGGTTTGCACTGACCTAGCTATCGATGCTCCGTGCAGCCTCATCCCCTCCTTTAAAATCCATGCTATTTCAAATTGTACATGGGGGAGCCTACATGACTTCCCATTTAATTCTAAAGAGCTCTACAAGTTCTGACGAGTGTAGGAATTATAGGTCTCAGGCCAACAGTTTTTCCCTTTGGATTTTTTTTGCGAGGTCGGCAAATAAATATTTTTTTCAAAGTACACCCTAAAGTTTATTCCACCTAGCTTACACTTTATGAAATGTAAGTTAACAGTTTCATTTGAGTGTGCAAGATAGTTCAATTAAATTTGAAATTCCTTTTACTTCTAAGATAAGGATTTATTGCTATAAATTGTTACATTATTTTGTATTGTAAGAGCCCATGTGAAAACCAATTGAAATGATGACTGTGGAGTTTTAATTAATATAATTTGGTTTGCATTTTCAGGATCCAGAAGTACCCATCTTCACCAGCTGTGACAAAGATAATGAATCACTTTATGCAGGTGTGAGAATAACTAAAGGACAGTCCACACTATTTATTGCAGCATTTTCACTAAGGCACGGGTTAACTGAACTGGCACTTGCTGACCTCCTGCAGTTAATTAACCTACATTTACCAGTTAACAGCGTATTACTACACTACTGCATATTACTTCCGTAAGGAATTCGACAACAAGCAAAACACACAAATGCACTTCTACTGTTCAAACAAAGCTTGCAGGGAGTACATTCCTTGCGATGATGCTGAGCAACTTATTACAGCGTGCCCACAGTGCAAAACTCGATTTGTTAAAGAAACTAACTTGAAGAATGGCCACTTTTTCTTTGCATTGTCAGTCAAAAGGTAGCTAACAACACTTTTAGAGCAGCAGGATATTGCCTCTGAAATTGCAACTTACAGATTTCAGCGCAGAAAAACAGCTGCTGAAAACCTTGAAGACATTTACGATGGAGCGTACTACAAATCGCTTGTTGAACTTCAGAATGCTATTAATATTTCTGTTATGTGTAATACCAATGGTCTACCAGTGTACAAGTCGTCATCTTTATCAATATGGCCAATTCAACTTCTGATTAATGAATTGCCTCCGAAATTACGGTGGCTTCATGTGATCTTAGCAGGCATTTGGTTTGGGCCAACAAAACCAGTAGTTCGGACTTTTCTTAAAGTCTTTGTGAAAGAAATGGATGAACTAGGCCGCTACGGATTTTCTTGGACAAATAGTGGTGGTAAAAGAATAAACAGTCGTGTGTTCACCCCACTTTGTTCATGCGATTCGGTAGCTCGTTGCTTTTTGCAAGGTATTCAACAATTTAATGGCAAATATGGTTGTAACTGGTGCCTTCACAAAGGGGTCACTGTTCCAAAAGGTAAAGGAAATGTGAGAGTTTATCCGTCAGATGCGTTACCTCCAGTTGCACGTACAGCAGAAGTGTTAGTCCACCATGCAACAGAAGCAATTAACTCCGGAAATGATCATGTACTTGGTGTACAAACCACGTCACCGCTTTTGTTATTGCATAAAAATGTCAAATTTGATATTGTTAACTCCTTCACTGTTGACTACATGCATGCTATGCTTTTAGGCTGTACGTGGCAGTTTGCAAAATTATGGCTTGATGCCAACTATCATAGCTCTCCTTGGTACATAGGTAAATACGTGCAAGATGTAGATCAAAGGCTACTGAAAATTTGGCCACCCAACGATATGTCACGTCTGCCGCGATCGATATCATGCCGCAAATACTGGAAAGCTGGCTGTTGTACTATAGTTTACCAGTTCTCCATGGACTACTACCAAACCGGTTCCTTACACATTGGGCATTGCTTCTTGACAGCATTCACTGTCTTCTGGGCACATCAATTTCATTGACATCTGTATTAGCAGCGAAAAGGAAATTGAGCAAATTTGTGAGTTCAGTTAAAACCTTGTATATAATTTGTGTCATACAATGTTCATTTGCTAACGCATGTTTCATCTACTGTTCAAAACTTTGGTCCCCTTTGGTGTTCCTCAGCCTTTCCATTCGAATCCTACAATGGCAAGCTGCTGAACATGTTCCGAGGAACAAATGCAGTTGATAGTCAAATAGTGTCCTGCTTTAGCTTTCATCAGGAGTTGCCAAAAAGGATGTCAAGCTTGCAGTTTGATGAAACCGATGCTGATTTGCTATTGGTAGAAACCTTTTTAAACACCTTGGTTAGCCACCACCCCCTACTTAAAAAGTCTACTAGGTGTGATGGCGTTACGGTCCTCGGCTCACCAGCATTCAAGGTATTGACTGAACAAGAGGTGTCACTAATAAACACATATCTACGTGTAGATGTCCGGGGAAAAGGCGTTCCATCCTACAAGAACGTTATAATCAATGACAAGCGTTACTGCACAGCTGGTTATGGAGGAAAACTGAAACGCAACAGCTACACAATCACAACTTTTAATGGATATGTTGCAGAAATACGTGATTTTGTAGTTATAACAACTGACACTGACAATGTATGCTGTGCAATACTAAAATTTGTACGATGTGCAGAATGACACAACTCTGTGCCGTGATGTTCAACACATCTTTGTCACAGTACGGACCAATTCTTTAGTTGTGTGTAGAGCGACAAACATCAAAGCTAAGTGTGTGTTCATTGGTAACCTGGGTGGGGAGAACTGTTATTGCTGCTATCAAGCAAATACTGTAAAATGTGATTACGCCACACAAAGTCAAAAAATGTTTCTGAGGCAAATAATTCCATATGAGGTGTGTGGGTTTAGTTTTATTTACTGAAAATGGTAATGTAGGGTGAGGGTACTGTTTTTGTTAGCACAGAAAGCGTTCTTTGTAGTCAAATACATGGTCATAATTTCCTAAAGAGAAATAATAATAATTTTAACATTAAAGCAATTTTAGAAAGCAGGGTTAATGTATCTTTATCACTTGTACTATTTCACGATGACTTTGCAAAAATTTCATTCTACAAGGTGGATAAATTTCAATGCGCGATGAGCATGATTTTTTAAAATTAGAAGTAAAAAACCACAAAATGCGAAGCAAATCCAGGATGTAGGCTAAATGCCTGAGAAACATTGACTTGCAAAAACTTCATTCTACAAGATAGATAAATTACAATGCGCGATGAGCATGATTTATTTTTAAATTGGAAGTAAAAAACCACAAAATGCGAGGCAGTTTCCAGGATATGTGAATGCCTGAGAAATATTTTTTTTTATTTGTGTGGCGTAAACTTAACACCAGTGAATGTCTTGAAAATTTTGAGTAATAGTACTCTACAGTAAAACCTCTTTAATGCAAACTTTAAGGGGAATGCTAATGTTCTTATTAGCCATAGTTCTAATTAAAGAGATGGGAGAAATTGGACTGTATCTTTTAAAATAATGTAGCCTGCTGCTATACTGTATTCTCTTTTCATTCGTCCTTGACCTTCACACTAGTGCTAACGGACGAAATTAGCTTAGGTCTAAAAAATACCTTTGGTTCCTATAACCCGACCGTGCCCAACTTTTTTTTTCAGATTTCAGCGACAATTTTTCGTTCTTACATATTCATCCGTATTTGTATTAAATCATTTGTCCGTATTAAAACTCAAAGGGAAAACAAACCGGGTTTGAAAGGAAAGGATTTCAGTTGCACTGCCCCAAAAAAAATCCCACCTACCGACCCTATTTATTTCGTGATGTTACAGGAACCCATTTTTTTTAGGCCTCACTTCCCAGGATCTAGTCAACTAGCGGTCAATGTTTTCTGTGGAACGAAACGGAATTCAAGGGGGAAAGGTGAAAGAGAAACGGTCATGAGAACAGCAAATTCGTAAAAAATAGGCTAGAATATAATATTTGTTAGCTTTATTCGTACATTCGTATTAACGGAGTTTGTCAATTTAGCTGTAGCCTATAGTGCTGACTGAATAGCTGACCAACCTAAATTTTGATAGAAGTTTTTATTAAGCGGGAATTGTTGTTAATATCCGAGTTCTTATTAAAGAGGTTATGCTGTAGAAAAATTCTGTAGCTGTTACTTACATTCATCATGAAGAACGATACGAAAAAACCAAAATTCCAGAACAAATTCACAATAGAAGTTGAACAGTAGATGAATTTTCCGTGATAATCACTAGTTGGTTACTTGTGAGTCTGTCACTCCTTCTTCAGGCCACTCAAATCTCTACTCTAGTTTACAATTAAATTTCACATGTTGTTCATCAGAAGAAAGCTAGCACACTATTTGAATTGAAATCCCCTTACGTTGTCTCTGGATGCATCACTTGCATCATAGTGGGCTTGCAGCCAGTCATCCCACTTTGCATTGAGGTGAGTTCAGAGACCTGGAGTAACAACCTGAGCCATTTGCAGATATGCTAGTTCTTGGGTGCATGTTCATGCTCAAGTGGCACACGTATACCCGTTTTGACATTGCTGGATTGCGATGGCAAGCTCGGAGGTATACTTGCTCGTGTTTATTTCCAGATGGTCTAGTATTTGGCGTTGATTTCGTCCATTTAAATACTGTTTCACGGTCATTGTTGGTTGTGGCTGGGTATTCTTTCAGATGGGTGCGAACTCGCATTTTTATTTCTGCTATGTAAACACTATCCACAGCTTACACGGGTGCACGGGTAGCTGTGAGCACTGGGGCGTCAGAATCTTTAGGCGTCCTGGTCCCAGTGTACATCTCTGGCTTCCTACAGACCCGGGTTCGATCCTGGCGATGGGAAGTGTATATGTACGGGTTTTTCTCCAGTTGTTTCCCGCCCGTTGCACGAGGGTTTCCTCCGGGTACTCCGGTTTCCTCCCTCATGCGGCAAAAAACAACTGCAATAGTGGTGGTATTTCTTCCACTTAACCCGTGGAATTTGGGTGGGTGGATGCCTCGAGCATCGTCTCTATATATTATTATTATTATTATTATTATTATTACAGACACAGCATAAACAACTTTTTGGAGGATTAGTTCCACAGGAAAAGAGGGGTCTGCAGCAGGGATGAGAATGGGGTGATTTAAATGGGATGAAAAAGCAGGTACCTTGAACTCGCCACCTGTTTTGAGTGTCCTGAAGACCGAAGGTGACACACTCGTAAGTAACTATACTAAGTGATCACCGAAAATTCCCCTGATGTGCAACTTCGACTGTGAATTTGTTCTGCAATTTTGATTTTGCGTATCATATCTTTTATGACGAATGTAAGTTTACTAGTGGATACGTTTTATTTATCCTTAACACCATTTGTATCCCCAGTCACACAAAAAACACCGTGACATATACATCCCTACAGATCATTGTTAGCAGAGGATAGATGCATTCAGACTGCATGAAATTATTGATACGTCAAATTACCGTCGTATATATACCTCCATATATATCTTCTGCCCTGTCGTATTTGTCGAGTGGTCTGGTGATTAGCAGCTATCGCTGTCAACTGACATTAGTGTAATGTTTTTCACATTTAGCTCTTCAATTATGTACCTTGATTACACTCTCTGGCTGCCCATGGGGTCGTCAGCTATCTGTTGTAAACAAGCTTTTTCATGCGACTGTAGAAAGTTTTTTTAAATCATATAGTAAATATTTGGAACGCATTCCAAGAGCACCTTCCTGAACTGGAGGAGGTTGGGAGATGTACATAATGTACATTCATGGTTTGTACTTAGATACGTTTTACCTGCCATTTTAACTAGGCAAGGTATGTAGCCCTTGCGCTCTTCTGTTGCTGTTCTATGGCAACAAATAAAATAATTATTTTTAGTAGTAAATAGTGAATGTGCATGTGCTCTGGCCAACAAGCAGAAAAAAACTGCTGAATCCAATTCCGTAAAAAAATTGTTAAAATACTGGACAAATTCATGAATTTCATTTGCTTGTTTTGCGGTTTGCTTATGGGTGGCCCCTACGACGTACAAAAAAAAACCTGTATTTCATGACCCAAAATTTGTTTCTGTCGATTTAAAAAATCTTGTATAAAATTTGTAAATAAATGAAGCTGATTAAAAATTGTAAATTGTTGTAAGAAAACTGTCTTTGAAAATTATTTTATTGGAAATTTAGTATTTGAATATTTTAATGTGGTAATTAATCACCGATTTAAAGCGTGAAGGATGTAATTAATGCCATTTTTGGCAAGTTCACAAACAATTAAGCCACATGCTCCCTTAATGAGTGAAAGTTCGTGCAACTGGGAGCAAGAAGTAAAGGTTGCCGCCATTTTCGTACGATTTTGAATCTGTGAATATCTGCCACTAGTACTTCAAGGCCATTTCTGCAGCAGTCGAGCTGGATATCCCTGACAAATTAACATAACTTTTGCCTTGTGCGAGATATACATATATTTTTTTTTGTTTCTATGCAGTGTACTGAATCTTGCGAGTTGCATAATTTTTTAATGTAAAAATCTGAATGGGCGAAGTTAAGGAAAATGCGTGGGTCAACTGTCTGGGGGGCAGGAGGGGTACTCGAGTCAATTTTTTTAACGGTTTATGGTAGTAAAAAAATTACTACTTCCTTTTTGGTGGGAAGCGGTGTTTAATTGTTTTGCATGTTATTAAAAAAATGCTGCTTCAAAAATGGGTGGGCTTGGGGGAGATAATCCTTGGTCTTATGACGTCGCATTCGATTCTAATATATCACCTGCAAACCAATAGTCTCGTTAGCAAGCTAGCAATTAAACAGCACAACAATTACCCTTCCTCTCTCATGCTCACAAACGAAAAATGGACTGGTTCACTCGCAACGAAGTTATTACTTATAGCAACGATGCGCGTAATAGGTAAATAAACGGAGTGTGGCTGGTTGAAAACTACTGTTTTCTTTTCTGGTAAGTAGGTATATTGACAAATTTTCTTTCTTAGTAGCCGTATGCCGTACCCCATACACACGCTACTAATCTAGAATAGTAGCTTATGTACGGACGTACGGCATTCTTGCAATAATTTCTTAGGAGAAAGGAAAATAAAAAAAAATCAACGAGTAAATTACATTCGTAATTTCACAACAGTAGGCCTATTTGCTTCCAAGTTGTTTTAATGCGAAACTTATCGCGTCTCACTTCTTCCAGTTCTACGTGGGGCCCGGCCTAGCGGTAATTGCGGCCAGCTATTACATAATGCTTTGCCTTTGAAGCAGCGCGAAGGCAAAGCATTATCAGGGTTAAGCTGCAACTGCTAGGGTCCCACGTGGAAGAAGTGAGACAATGTTTTCTAGAAATAATTCTTACCTGGACATATACTAGCAATGACAGTCTGCATTAACAATTAAGTAGTTTTATGGCCTACACGCGGCAAAATGTATGCACAACATTATATTAATCATGTTTTACGTTGTTAAGTAAGCCATGAAGATTGGGCACATTCCTCAGTTTTGAAAGCTCTCGCTCGTTACAATAAGTTGGTCCTCACACCCCTGGGGCGCGCTTTTAGTGACATACAGGGCTTTCATCACGTCAGTCCTTGACTACCACATGCCATTTCTTTGTGTCTCCATGCGGCACATTAGGTCGTTGCAAGTCTTGGTCAATGAATCCCTCAGAACTATCACTGGGTGTCTGGTATCGACCCTGGTTCAGGCCCTAAGGGTCGTGTGTTGAGCCATCTTTGAATCGTAATTGTGCTAGTGAATTAATGATAATGTTGTGCATGCATGAGGAATCTCAGCAGGGGTATACTTGGACTTGATTGCATTGTAGTCGAGTCTAATTCTGTTATTACTGCGATGCGAGCCCCAGAGTGTGCGATAGTCGCTGGGTGTGTGGCTGGTAGCTGGTACCTGCGCCTCCCTGAACTTGGCTTATATTGTGCAATCATTCAGCCCTTGGGCAAACGTTTTTGAGAGCTCTTGCATGCGAGATTTTCTGTGATGTGTTATTCGCAGCACAAAGGAGGAATAGGAGTTCGCAGCTCAAAAACGCGGCCTAACGTTGATTTCAAAGTGTAGATTCGAGCAGTATTTGTGAGCTTAACGTTTCTGTAGCACTTGATGTGGCTCTGGACCTGGAGCTTGCCATCATTTTCCATTATCGATGACCGACGTTATCCAGTTTACATAGGTTGCATGCAGCTCAATCGTAGCACTTAACATATGGGTGACCTGTTAATTTTCACATCTGTAGGAAATTGTGGGCAACAGTGCGATTGTCTCATGTGTTCCTTAGGAGTGGTTCACGGGACACGCTGGCTGCGATGGAAACGAGCAAGCAGAGGCTAGTAAAAGATGAGGTGCATTCCATGAAGGCGCCCCAGAGGTACTAGCTCTTGTTTTATCTGCGAAAACCAGGCGAATGGCGGTAAAGATTTGGTTCGTAAACAAGGGAACGATAAATGGAGCATGCTGCCGCGACAGGCCGTGCGTACTCTTTTTAGCCTAATTATATAATGGTGTCAGTTCAGTCCTGGACATGCTTCCATATTGAATGTCACGTCTCATGACTATAGGCTGCGCAAAGGGCATTCTCTTTGGCAGGCCCATATCAACACAGGCTCATTGGCTGGTCTGGACTGCCAATCTGCACTGAATGCAATGTTGATGTTTCACCAGAGCGGTTTATTTTCTTCTGTAAGAAATATGACTTTCAGAGAGTAGCAATTAGGGAACTGATATCAGGTTATAACCCCATTGCAATTCAGGTATTTACTATCATCAGAAGACAACGCGCTCGGTTTCAAGGATGTGTGCGACAGCCAATTATTGCGCAGTCACCAAAGTGTACCTGTCTTCGCGGTGGCACTCCAAAGTGATCACGGCACAACAGTGAATAGGAGACCTGGTCAGGTTTTGTTGAGTGTGTGAGTTGTTAAAGGGCAATATTACACCCATTTTGACATGCATTGGATCATTTACATATTAACTAAAGACAAGAATTGCGGTAAGAATACGTTACGTACGTCTGATATACAACAATTTAATTATTGCGTCACCAAAACACGACATGGAGACCGCCATTGTTTTGCTGGAACGCGCAGAAATTAATGCCGACTGATGTCACTCTTCGATTTCAACTCGCAGCCGATTGAGATAGCTCTATTGGCTGTGAGAGCTCGAGCGTCTGACGGCCTTAGCTGGCCGACAGTTGTGGCCAGCTGAGGCCGTCGGACAGTTGAGCTCTTACAGCCAATAGAGCTAGCTCAGTCGGCTGCGAGTTAGCTGCTGCTCGTTATGTTCGGGGTCGGCCCAGGGATAGCTAATTGGCCCGTTTTATTGGTAGGGGGGGGCGGGCGTGGACATGTGAAGGGAAACAGTTAATCATTCGTGAAAGTAAAAAAAAATTGTTAGGAAAATAGAGCAGTGTCCTGCAGAACATTGGGCACTCTTTTGTGTTTGAATTTGTTGTGTAAACTTGGGATGCGATAGGCGTGCCGGGCCAGCCATGCAGCCAGCGTGGTCTGCATGGGCCCAATAATACTGCATAAAATGTCTTACGGTTTTCCTGTACCATAACCTAGCAATTTGACGATATCGTAATTAAATTTTAACACGATACGGTATTATTTCAAAATCCCGAAACCGAAAAGATCATCCGTTGATCCTCTGAAAAAATATTCCCTAAAACTATAGAGTTTCTTATAGGGACTCGTATCGGGCAACCTTATACGACTTCTGATAGGGATTCTTATAACAAATAATCTTATACAAAACACTATACGTTTTCTTACAGGGATTCTTAGAAGACAATTCTTATACGAAACCTTATATGATTTCTTATAGGGATTCTTATGAGACAAAATCTTATATGAAACCTCATATAATTTCTTATAGAGATTCTTATAAGACAAAATCTTATACAAAATCTTATACGATTCCTTATAGGGATTCTTAAAGATTCTTATAGGGAAAACCTTATATGGAACCTTATACGATTTCTTATAAGACTGCCTATAACGTATATGATCTTATATGAAGTTCCCACACAACAAAATCACCTTATTAGATTTCATATAAGCATTCATATAGGAAGGAGACTTGACTTATAAGACGTATAAGATCGTATAAAGAAATTTCACTTTCTTATATGAATTTCTGGTAAGGGAACCGATATATAAACAATTCAATCTTTCTATTAAATTCTCGAATTCCGTAGTGCAACCCTGGTTTGTTACAGTCAAATGCTAATTTTCGGGTGCTTGAAATCTATCCAAGCAAAGTGGCTGACGCAAGGAGCTGGCAGCTGTATTGCCGACCCCCCCCCCAACTTACAAACAATTACAAAGTTACGAGGGAGTGATTTTGGGAGGGGGCAACGAGTGGAGGAGTACCGTAAGACATTATCTCGACCTCCTCCACATTCACCCACCTTAAAATACAAAATTTTGGCTGTTTTTCAGGGTATCCGAAAAAAACGCCCCCGACAAAACGCCCGCGGAAAAAATGCCCCCAACAAACCGCGCCCCTGGAAAAAACGCCCCCAGAAAGAAAACGCCCCCGGGAAAAATGGCCTCTAGGAAAAAAACGCCCCTAGGAAAAAACGCCCCCAAGTGGGGGAAAATGCCACAGTGGTGGTCATCGTAGTTAAGCCTCAGATTTAAAACGGCACATCTATCCGAGCATTAACTTGCTTCAGATAACTTAATGCTCCAAGAAATTTGTTTAAAAAAATATTTTTTGCGTATTTACCCTCCGTTTGCAATTTATTTTTAGCTACTTTTTCCATAAACTAAACTTCTTTCACCATCAAAAAAGTCTAGTGAGATTCATAATTCAGCCGATTCATCTGTACGAGCATAAGTTTGCTTCAAATAACTTACAGCTCCAAGAAGTTTATTTAAATAATATGAAAGCGCATTTACTAAACTTTCCTCGTTTACAATTCACATACGTAGCTATTTTTTCTTTAAACTGCGCTTCTTTCTCCTTCAAAAGGTCTATAGATTCAGAACACCGTCGCCAATTCTTGATATCTCCTTATTCTAAACTGTCTCCGCGGGATCGCCCACAATTTTAATCCCACTAAGTCGTATCAGTTTTTAAGAAAAACAGTATCCTGGGAGCTTTTTTTCCCTAGGGGCGTTTTTTCCTAGGGTGTTTTTTCCGAAGTGTGGTTTTTCCAATGGGCGATTTTTCCTGGGGGCTTTTTTCCCCACGGGCCTTTTGTAGGCGGCGATTTTTCCGGGGGTGTTTTGTCGGTGGTGTTTTTTTCCTAGAACCGTTTTTCAGCTTTCGTCCCCCACCCTACAACTACAGAAAAATCGACGCCCTTGGCTGAGTATACTACAAATTTTCCCCATAAAATTTGTTCAGGTACGAATCCCCTTTGGGTCTCGTGCCGTACAGTACTGGACGACTACTGGCATGTCACTCACTAACTAATACTGGAAGAGCTGACTGGCCTGGAGGCAAATAACTTTTTTTACACGGACTACAAGATCCGAGGCGGCTTTCGGATCACGTACTTGGACGGCCAAGTTTCGGTTTCCCGGACAAGTTTTTAAGTGTGGGTTTCTTATGTTATGTAATTAGCCGCAGCGAGCGCGATAGCTCGAGCGAGGCAAGGAATTTGAAAAAAATACGAAAAATTGAAAATCATCATTTTCGTGGGATCCGGTGGGTCTTTGTAAAAAAAAGTTATATGTGGCCCAGAGCAAGGTCGAGTGGAATGATAGTATAACAGTACCTTCCTAAACGACCGAACAGAGCCAACAGAATGCACCGCTGTTAGAGACAGTTTGGCTCCAAACTTGATGTCGTACATGCGCAGTAACGTTGCGTCAGCCGTTTAGTACATTCCGAAACTGCAATTACAGCTCAGCAAAATCAATAAGCTCAACAGAGCACTCGTTACGTCATACCTTTAATGTTACCAGACGTAGCTAATTGTTTGGACCAGGCTGGCTAATGAATGTAACGAGCAATGCCAAATTGCAAACCACCTCAAAGAGGTGGTTGCGGATGGTTGCCAGTGGTGGAGGTTTTGAGCATGCACGAGGTACGGAAACAGATTCATCACTGACATTGGTTGATGTAAGCAAGCCACATCATCATGGCTTAACTAGGGAGTGAGCTGAACTGTCACCAACAGTGTGCGTTTGGTTCGTTCAGTTTGGTGCTTTAGGAAGGTACTGACAGTATAGGAGTTGAGCGAGAAACACCACTATTACCGCAGCTGGCCTGTAAGCATTCATGTTTGGAAACTCACAGTTGATTACAAATTCATAAAGAGGACCCCAAGCTGACCCCAAGATGGTGAAACTTTGTGCAGTTCTAGATAGGTTCGTCACTTGTGTAATGGCGAAAACCTTTTTGAAATCTGTATTGGATCGGAAGAAACATTGCAAAGTCTGAAAATGTTTTCATGGGGATAGATTTTGCTGTAAATCAGCATAATTTCGTTGAATACTGATTGCTTGAGTTTTATAGTTGAAAATAAAAGTCTGGGATTGCATGGTTAGCCTCGTATTTCGTATTTTGTATCGACAGAAACATGGGCTACGCTTTCGCCATAGCGTTGCAAAAATTGAACTTTAAAAAAAAGAAATAAAATTCGCCACCCTTCCCGAGTGAAATGCGGGCCACGTAAACTGACAAAACCTCACCTAAACTATAATGACAACAACAACAAAAAACAAAACCCAAACCAACAAAACTGTAAAGCGCTACTACTAGCGCCAACGATGAATTAAAAAAAAATAAAACCGTCACTAGGTGTCAAATCAAGGGTAAGAAAAAAAAGAAAGAAAATGTGGAAGAAATCGAAGGGGAAATAATGCTGAGGAAATAATAGCCTCGAAGAAATAATTACCAACTTAAAAAAACGTAGTGAAGGTTATTGTCAGCCTGGCGAAATTCGAGGTAAGACAACTGATTTAGCAAAAACAATATGACAAAACAAAAACGTCGAAATAAATTTTTTCCCCATGATTTTTCACCTTTTGTCTCATACACTCTGTGATTCACTGCAAAGTTATATAAATGAAGAAAAATCAGCAGCTATTATAATTAAAGACCTGCCCAGAAGGCACAACTTGTTTTCCTTGGCAGTAACTCGTGATATACTGATAAACGTATTACACATTTAGTAGAAACTAGCTGTCGCCGGAGTAACATCTACGTCAGTCTAGCTGTTTCCCGCATGCGTGAGCGATATACTTTATTATTGGGCAGCATGAAATGAAAATGAAGGGCGAGGTTCCCCCCCCCCCTCCAAACCCTTACCCTGCTCGGATATTTGGTTTGCCAGCCATAATACATTGCTGTTATACAACAATGAAATCGTGAAGCTAATTCCACCGACTAAGACTTTAAACCTTTAATGGAATAATTGAAAATTGTACAGTAAGCAGTTTTCATATTAACACTGGCGATAGCCAGTGTTAGTAAGGGTCGACCTAGGATCTCTGTGTTAAACTTTCAACTTTGAGAGCTTACAACTCCGTCAAAAGTAAACATCTTTAAACCAAATTTGGAATGTAGCCTTGACTAGTCAAAGCCTGTATGCAGTTCAAAAATTTTGAAATTCGGTCGAGCCAAACCCAAAATACAGAGAGGGGCCAAATAGACAACTTCTTGTTCTTGTTCCGGGGATGTACCTTTCGTCTGTCCTCTCTACAGGTCAAACTATTTGTCCTATGAAGCTGGTTCTTAGCTCATTTTACAGGTATTGCTCTGTAGATGTACCCTTTCCATAAGGCATTTTCTAATTGGTCACGTGGTTCAGGGGTTATAGAGCTCTAAACGACCAGATTGATTGTTTTACATTGTTTTAAACATTGTTATTATGCAACAATGCCAATTAGCAAACGCTGGCTGCAAGACTGAAGATTAAAGGATTTTCTTCGATTATTGACACTGGCGATAGCCAGTGTTAGTATCAATCCAGCCCAATGCTGGATTGATACTTGGGTGGGTGACTACCTGAGAATCTGGCTGCTGCAGACATAGGGCCTTAGGGCTTCGGGCAGATGACCAGGAGTGGTTAACGCTCGTGAAACCCTTTAACCCTTTTTAGCCAGTGTTAGTAAGAGTCAGCCTAGGGTCTCTGTGTTAAACTCTCTATTTTCACCGTCAGCTGCACTGCTTTACAGTTTAGCTGCAATTCTAAAAGTGACACGAATTAATAAACAAAAACGAAACGTTAAATGTTTAGAGTAAGGGTCTAAAAGTCAAAACCTAGAAGGAACACGGACAAGCTTTGACAGTCAGGGTCTAGGTGTAAAATTTTGTAAGAGGCTGGTAAGCATTAGACCCTTACTACCGGGTGGTCAGAAATACATACATTTTGACGAAAAACTGGAAATCCTCCTACAACGACCCATGTGATGATCCAGTGGTAGTATGGTATACGTTTGCTGCTTTGCTTTATGTTGAAAATTATTTTTCGATTTAGTACCATGGCAGGGTATTTGCAGCACAGAGCATTACTGGTTATCCTCTACCGTAAATCTACGAAATTTAACAAAAAATTCTAAAGCATCAAAAGAAAAAATGCCAAACTTCACAAGAAAATTATGTTCTTAAAGTTCCATAACAATATTTTAAGAACAAAGAAAGCCTGCTATAACCGTTCATACACACGTTCTGTCCAATAGACTAAAACTAAGCTAACCAACGGGTAGTAAGGGTCTAATGCTTACCAGCCTTTTACAAAATTTTACACCTAGACCCTGACTGTCAAAGCTTGTCCGTGTTCCTTCTAGGTTTTGACTTTTAGACCCTTACTCTAAACATTTAACGTTCCGTTTTTGTTTATTATTATTTCTTTTGAACCACATGCCGTCTACGTGGCGCAACAATTGTGGACCATCCTCTCAGCTACAGTACGACATTGATTATTTGTTTTTTAGGTTTTGAGTGTGTGTGGGGGAGGGCGGTCTCTGAAAAAAATCCGTTAAAAATAGAGTACTTAGTGGCTTGTGGGTTGCAGGACAGCCCTTTGGCATTATTTCTACTCCAATCTATTTGCAGTGCAATTTTTAATCAGCATTGCTGAGCACAAATAAAAAAAAATCTTAAAAGTTAATGCACCTATGCTAACAAAATCAATTTAAAATGCAAAGTTGTCTCTTCTACAGAACATAGGAAAACTCGTAAACAAAAAAAATAAATGAAAATGCGGTTAAAAATACCAAGAAACCTGGAAACAGAATTAATTTGGATTAAAAGAAAACTCGTTTGAATCCAGGGATCCAGGCAGATTGAAAAAGAGAACGACGTCGAATCCTTGTAAGGCAGGTTAGTACTGAACGGGTTCAATAATAAATAGGCTGGAATATAAGCGCAATTTCCGATATATGCTGTGAAGACCGTCGCCATCGTCTGAAAAACGCCTAACTCTGCTGCAATACTACGTAATACAAAATACTAATTTAATAGATTAAGTTTTGGAATCGATTTATTTTATTTATTTATTTATTATTTATTTTGTTTGGTTTAGTATAAGTCATCTTCTCCTTTCAGTTTTGCAAAACGGTCTGCGTAAGTAATAAATCTACCCCAAAACAAAACTTGATAAGGAGTCCCGCCAAGCTTTATGGCCATGTGAAGTCTCGATATCAAACGCCAAGCTAATCCCACCCACCGAGTAATAGTTCGGAGGTTAAAAGAAATATATGAAAACTGCTTACTGTACAATTTTCAATTATTTCATTAAAGGTTTAAAGTCTTAGTCGGTGGAATTAGCTTCACGACTTCATTGTTGCATAACAGCAATTTTTAAAACAATGTAAAACAATCAATTTGGTCGCTTAGAGTTCCGTAGCGCCTGAACCACTTGAACAATTAGAAGAGGTGTTATGAAAAGGGCAGATCTCCGGAGCAATACAAAAAAAGCATTACCAGTATCCAGTTAGTAATTAGGCAAATATAAACGCTATTCACGTCGCTTTTTCAACACGAAAACGTTAAGATGTGTCACTAACAGTGACTTTTATGTTGTCAGGCGATCAAAGTTTCTCGACTGAACAAGTTTCAGCCTTTTCTGTCACATTGTTATTTATCCTCACATGCCTGAAAACAGCCAAACTACCTTAGCTGTAAAGGCACAACGTGTGTAGTGGTCGCTACCCTCGTATCTACACACACACTGGTATGTCGCGCCAAGTTAGGCAACAAACATTACAACTTGTGCAACTCTTTCATTGTTGGACCATTGTGGCAGTAGTTGATTTATACCACGAAGACAAACTGCTGCAACAATGTTGCAACAATGAAACCACTGTCTTACCACTAGTAAGAACCACGGCTAGCTGTGGGTTTCTTAATTATGTAAGTAAGTAAACGAAGGCGTGGGTTTCCTAGTAAGTAAGAAAATGAAGGTCTTTGGTTCCTACTTAAGTAGTGAAAATACAATCACTTTCCATGTTTACGTATCCAAAGAGTTTCTAAAGTATTATTAAACTATTTCACGCTTTAAATTAATAACTATTATTTTTTAAAGAAGAAAAAAGAATTCTAGGCATAGAAAATGCAGGCGTGGCATTCTTACTTAATTATTAAGTATGAAAACGTAGGCCTTTGGTTCTTACAATATGTAAGTGAATCTACTACCGCTAGCAATGTTCACATTAGGGGTCGGACGAAGATGGGAAAAAACATATTCAAATATTCGCAAAAAAAAATTCAAAAATTCGAATATTCATTCAAATTTTTGTTGTCATGGTTAGGCCGAACCTCCCCACACCTCCCTCCCCCAAAATACGTTTTTCATTAAAAAACAAAGTTTTATTAAATTTTAGTCTGTTGGCAGTGCAAGGCATACAAAATGTAACCACAAGTTTAAACCACAAGTTTAACCTACTAGTAGTGAATAACCTACTAGTTAAATTAAACTTATGGTTACATTTTGTAAGGCAACTTGGAACAGTAGCGGCACCAGGAATAATTTTCAGGCGGGGGGCACACATTGCCAACGACTTTCTAGTAAATAACGGTAATTCGAAGTTTTATCAGTTAATGTACTCATCAACTATAACTATATGTGTTGTGTAAGGGTTGAAGGAGGGGTCATAATTAATTTGCCGTTTCAACTATTGAATAACAAAAAAATCTTGTTAACTGGGCATGAATACCGCTTTAGTTTGTAATTTTGTTCTGAACTCAAAAATTTGGAGAGGCACCCAGGAGGCAAAACTGAAAACTAGGGAAGCACGTGCCCTCCCCCCCTCCCCAGGCTCCCCTATCGCGCCGTCACTGACTTGGAATACACACCAGAAAAAAAAGCTAAATTGCCAACTACAGGACTATACGGAATGAACGTAATCCACCAAGGTATCTTTCCTTTTACGTATGATATTGAAGTTGATGTCATCTATCAATTGGCGACCATGGCACTGGTTGACGTCCCCATTCTTAGTTCTTAAATGTTTTAGAAAGAACTGCTACGCGCATCTGTAATCGCCTCCCCCCCCCCCTCAGTTTGAAGCGAGCAATCCAAAATGCATGGATCATTCCCACTACAAATCGGTTGGGCGGGAAAGGGAAACAGAAAAAAACATAACATAGTGCAGTCTGACTGGGACTCGAGAAGCCCAAAGGAAAACTTAATAACTAAAAAAAAAAAACGTAAAACGACACTGAATTTTTTTTGCGAATATTCGAATACATATCAATGTTTTCAAAATAATCCATTTATTGCAGCTGCAGAAAGACCCGAAGGAAATAGTAAAATGTATTAAAATAAACAAATAGAGGCATTTATTGCAGTTATTGACTTTTAAAAACGAAGTGGACCAAATAAAAGGGTTTAAAAGGGATTAACGAGCGTTAACCACTCCTGATCATCTGCCCGAATGCCATATGTCTGCAACAGCCAAATAACATTCCCGCCAAGAATGGCTTGTTATACTGTCAGAATAATGGCTCGGTTACTAACAATGCAAATCGTTGTTGTACAAATATGTTCGATGATGGTTCGATCGATGGTTCGGCAGCAATGCGCTAACACTGTCGGTTTATTGCAACAATGGCTCGTTCCCTAAAGATTCAATTCATCGTTCGCCATCGGCTAACTGATAACACATCACATCAATTCAATTGTCGAGGTTGCAAACCATTGTATCGCGATGCCATTGTATCAAGTGTATAACCTGAAGCAGAATTTGGCACATTTCAGGTACTTGGATCTAGACACACGCTAGTGTGTCGCCGCCAAGTAACAGTAGATCATCCCATTGTAGACATCCGATTGTTAAAAATTGATTGTTAATGATAAAAAGGCGGCTCACTAGCAAACATGTGTCTGTTAACTGTAAGCAACTAAAAGCATACCCTTCCGGGTGTTGCAGACATAGGGCCTTAGGGCTTCGTCGGGCAGATGACCGGGTGCGGTTAACGCTCGCTAAAATCCTTTGATCCTTTGACTAAAAGCATATTTTGGCATGTTGAGGATAAATCCCAATGCGACAGAAATGTTTCAAATTGTAGAAAATGTAAGGGAAAGCGTCAGAGATAAAGAAAAACTAAAATTTAAAGGATGAGTGTCCACCAATCATAGAGAAAAAGATGCGTCAATAACGTTGTTTTTATGTTACTGTCTAGCTAGCTAGCTAATAAGATTTTTCCCATGTTAAATCCCATAGACTTTTTGCTCATGGCTAGCGCAAAATTGCAATGGCCTACGTACCTGAATTTTTGCACACGGATGCTTGGTGATCTGAGGATGGTCCTTTTGTTGGTTTGGGGGTTGTAGGGGTCAGGACAAATGCGTGGGAGGGTTTTGAAATTTGCCACCGG
>JAHWFP010258841.1:35280-46887 GCA_023313725.1 Lithobius niger | reverse complement strand
TGAACAAATACGGTTCATTGTTGTATGGATGGCAGGGAATGGAGGGCTGTAAAATTGGTTTAATCTAGTAGCTGTCAGTAGGCTTTGGATTACGAACTGTTACAGACATAACTTTGGAGGGTTAATAGGTGAGAAAGGTTTGTAATTTTGATCCGAAAATTCAAATGCACAGTGCGGCCTTAACCACTGATTTAACTGACGAAAGAATGGGTTTTGAAAATGGAAAATTAGGAATTGACTGGAGTTCCGGTCGAAACCGAATTTTTTTCAAAATTGGACCTTGTCAGGCCCATTGTCAGTTGATCGAAATTAACTGTGAAGCTAGGAAAAGGCTTACAATTTAAGACGGTAACTTGGCAACCGAAAATGAGGCATCAGTCCACAACCTTGTTCAGGTAACACCTGGAATAAGGGCGTGAACAGGGTGCCGCATTTTGACCCGTTTGTCGCATATAAAAAGAAAGCACATTTTTTTTATGTCGTACAAACGAAGATTGCATCCTCATATACGCTGCCTGCAGATTTATCAACTCGTGCACGCAGGAATATGTGCGGTGGCGATCCAGTAAGAAACCTATTTTGTTTTGTTGTTGAACAAAAACAAACTGAAAATAGTGTGATTGTGGAAGGCTTTTATGCAGAGCGATCTAGGCGAAAACCCCAGATCATCTATGCAGAGAAGCACCTGTGTGTACATGGCGGAGTTTTGGTTGACCGGAAGGAAACAATGCAAAACAGGCTATGAAACACACGGACGGAGACTAATTTAAGGGGCAGTTCTGAAAAGGTATTTTCATGAGACTGACGTGAATTATTTTAGTTTCAAGTGATTGTTCAGCTTGGTAGCGGACACACGGTTTAGGTTAGTTGGCTTAAAGGGTCAGCAAGACGACTACTGTGTGAGGTAGGGCATGTAAGGCGTGTAGCACGATCCCGACGGAATGGTTTATTCCGTAAGAGACGCAAAATGAGAGTACGTTTACTCTCGGCGTCTGGTCACTGGACTTGGTGACGTGTGGGCTACGGCCGTAGTTCGTTTTAAATGTGGGAGAACCTCAGTGAGGAGATCTACCCGCATGCGGGGTGGCAGTGCGAAGCCAGCTCTACGTAGCATGTTTGGTTGAAGCTGTAGGCTCGCTCTAATGGCATTTGGCCAGATGCACTTCACCAGCATGTGAGTGCTGCGGTCTAAAGGCACAATCTATGAAAATGGATCATAAAGGGGGATAGGCTCCCTATAGTGTGGTCCATAACAGGCGACAGTGGGCTCGCAAGGGTCCGGGGGCACGTAAAATCTTTCTATAGTGCTGAGGAGATACTGAAGGCCTCCGTGTCTAACGAAGGGCGAATAAACTTCCTACTGTGGTACCGTCTAGTCGGCGTTGTGTCGGGCTACCAGATTATAGACCCGTTCTGGTCAGTGGTGGAGCGTGGTACGTGGATGACAATCCACACCTTAGGGAAAGCTCGAGGAACCAAGGGTTATAGTTTAGAATGGGTTCCGTGTACGAGGTAACCCCCGAACAGGCAAGGTTGGTGAAAACGGTCAAAGTTTGCACTAGGTCAGCGATAGGCTTGTGCGGATCAGACCGTCGGTTGCCCCTAACTGCGAGGTTAGATGGTGGTCGCTATCGACTGGGTCACCAGCCGGTCAGCTCTCGTAGTTGGTTCAATGTACAGTCAGGCCTACGTAAACACGAATGCAGTGTGCATGTGTCAGCGTAGCTTTCCGTGATCGTAGTACCTTGAAAAGAGGAATGCGGAAAGCGGAGAGGTGTAGGATAAGGGAGGCACCCTGGATCCCACAGTGCGTTGTGGGTTGGGTGGACGTCCTGGACTTACATGGAACGGTAACCAGCCTGGGTTGCGCCCTCTCGTGGGGAGGGCGAAGGTTACAAGTGTGGGGAATTAGGTTGAATGAACGGATTGGGGTAGACTGTTCGATGGGTGATGGGGTAGGTGGTGTGAAAACCAAACCCCCCTTGAAACCAGAGGCACTTCGGACGACCACAATTCCGGAATTTCTGCTGAATGTTTGAACAAGTTTTTTCTCCCAGCAGGTGAGCAGGAAAGGGTGAAACAGAACCCTTAACTGTACACCACAGAAGGCAGTGGAGGGAGCGCCACATATTTTCTCTCTCTCACTGACTATCTAGCTGCTGAACGTGCTTTGCACAAAACTCGGAGGTGGCTTCCATTTGCTCGTCCGCTCGAGAGGGCACAACCGATGGATGGGACCACCATGGAGTCATCGAGGGACATGGAAGGCACGTAAGGCGTTGGTGTAAAGACAAAAAAAGGACTTAGTGCTTTCAGGGACACGGTGTCGTCGAGGACTTTGAAGTAAGCATGCTTCGTGGAGTGTTGCAGAATGGATTGCGTGTTGTGTGAATCACAGAGAGGACTGTGTTGTTGTTGGTGTGAAGTGCAGCGATGCCGGCCATGCCATCATGGACGGAAGTTGCGTGTGGATTGCACCGTAAGGAGCCAGGCTACCTGCGTGAGAATCCGTATGGGAAGCTCGATTGGAGTGAGTGGTGGAAAATGTTGTTCTTTGGTGAAGTGTGGTGTGCACCGTGGAAGCGGAAGAAGATGCCAGTCCGAAAATAGAGGTCAACGTCGACTATCTTAGGAGGCATGGGTGACGAGAGCCTGCACGCAACCCCCTGAGCACCACCTTGGACAAATTCCGAGCAATGTTGGAAGTGTGAAAAATCTTGAAATTGATGTACTGTTGCCAAGCAACGAGTGTGTTAAAGCTTGTGGTGTGGAAAGGAAATGTGCACATTCAACTGAAAGGTGGAGAAGCTCAAACTGGGGAGGACCGTTATTAGAAGCTGCGTGTGGGAGAAGTTTACTTTAGTCACCTAAAGACATCCTCTGCAAAGCGTCTCGACTAGTAAATCTTCAACGACAGGTGGTGGATGGTTTGGGAATCCTCGGGAGAGCTGGACACTGGAAGGTTATGTGTTCCCTTTGGTTGTGGAGTTGTTACGTAGTGGTTACGAAGGACAATTGTTAAGTTTGTGCTGCGTTTGGAAGACAGTGGACTGTTGTTACGTTTACACGGATGGACTTTGTTACGTTTGGTCTGCGGATGAAGACGCTGTTAGTGTTTTTGTTTTGTTTTGGGGGTTGTTTTTTTTCTGATTGTTAAGTTTTTGGTTGTTTGCAAGCTTGTTAGAGCAGGAGTTTGCAAAGATTGTGACAGGGCAAAATCGTGAAACTCTGTAAGTTAGGGCATTTGTTGTTATAATGACTGAACTTGGAATAATTTTTAAACCTTATTGCAGGCTGAAGGGATCCGAGTATCAAGAGGTATATCTTCCTTTGCCTAAGCAAAAACTTAGGTTGGGGGAGATGTAACATGCTATTTAAGTGTAGCTGGGCGCAATACGAGTGAACGCTCGTAGTGCGCCTTGCAGTTACATAAGGTGCTTGTGCGCCCTGCCAACTTCAGCCTAACTGCTGAACTTTGCCGGACGCCAACAGCCGGGTACTAGGCCTGCACCATTGCTTGACCAATGGGGCATGCCTGGACTTGTTGGCTAGTGCCTCAGGCTACTTCTATTGTTCTGGCCCCACTATAAAACGTGGGACTTGGACGTCCGAAAGGGCAATTGGTGAGGAAGGAACAACTCGACAGGTTGGTCCTCCTATAGCTGAGCGTTAGGGCTGACAGGCTGCAACTTGTCAGTGCCTAATATGTGCTACTCTGTGTACAGACCCCTAGCTGTGCATTAAGGTGTGAATTGTGCTCGAGTATATCTTGAAATCAATCGTCCACTCCCTGAGTAGTTACAGACTTGTCATGAGACTCATGACAGAAGCTTCGGGTTTTGTTAACTCGATTTCTATCTGAGCCGTCTCTGGTTCGAATACAAAATTTTAATTGTGTGGGAATCCATCCCTGTTAGCGTGCTGTTAGGCAACAATTATTTCAAGCATGTAGCTTTTCATTGCTTCCTGTAAGTGTACAGAGCCGTAGCGAAGGGTACTTGGTTGGTGGGGGAGTGACTCTCATTTTGCAAACTCATCTTATGATTTTGCCAACTGGTTTAAAGAATTCTACTAGTGCTGCCAGTAAAGTACTTTTGAGGGGGTCCGCTAAGCTCAGCTAGGGGGTCAGTGATTGCATCGTCGCACACAAGATTCTGGCTCATTTGCCGTATCGTAGTAGCAAAAGTTAACGAGACAATTTTTTTTTAATATAATGTGCAATATAGTAGATATTCTACAGTACACCACGCAATCAGATTTTTTTTTATTCTACCATACGACACGTCGAATTACTAATGCAGTGTTAGTGCATCTTGTTTTTTAGTACCAACGTAAGAAGAGGTGTAGATATCAATAGAAACTACGAGTCGTTTATGAACGATCTGGCGTACCTTTGTGATCTTGTCATTTTGTGATGTTCAGCCATGCTAACATCAAGTACTTCGCATCCAACCGCCCCTCCCCCCACCCCGTCCAACACGTCACTTCTTGCGTGGAGTGCTGGGAGCGTTAGGCAGTCCGCCTGCAGCCAGGCCAGCAAGCAAGCAAGTCGCTTGGCTGACTCTTACAGTGAATTAAGGAAGAGGCTTCTTCAAGGCAAGGCCAACTGCTGTAGAAATCGCTCGTCTCGCCTCCTGGCTTGACGCCAATTGACGCGCATGCTGGAAAGTTAACGCCATTTAGCGTTGCTTAATAAAACTAGGGCCGCTACCCTACATACATGTTGACATATGGGAGCGTACCGTGAGATTATTTTTGGAGAGGGGAAGAGCAGTTTTCCCGAGGTTTGCAGGGGGGGGGGGGGACAATTGCCCCAAAGTTGTTGTTTATCCCCCCCCCCCCCACCGGCCGCTCTTTCCCCCCCCCCCCACCCTTACTTTTTTCATTCCCTCTTTCCCTCCCTCCTCCTGCCTTCCTCACCCTCTCTTTTCATTCTTGTACAGCTCTTTCATTGTTGGACCACTGTTGCAGCAGCGAATTTATATCAGGAAGACATACTGCTGCAATAATGAAACCGTTGTCTTATATACCACTAGTAAGAAAACGAAGCTTGGTTCTTATAGCCTACTGTAAGTAAATTTACTACCGCTATAAATGTTTACGTTTCAATGTTTACGTATCAATGTTTCCAAAAAATTTATTAATTGCAGCTGATAGGAAAGATTTAAAATTTATTAAAATAAACACATAAGGCATTTATTGCGATTATTGTTTTAAAAACGGCTTTTATAGTACGCGCGCCGGTTCTTGAGTCCTCTGAAAAATTGTCATCGACTTTTTTTCCCAGCAGTAGGGGAGCTCCCTGTATGTAGCCAGCTTTGTAGACTGCTCTGCGGGAAAGCCGACCTGCCAGCTGCTGAAATCCGTTCGTTGGTAGGCGTATGCTATGCCAGCAGAAGGAAAAAAGTCTTATTTTTTTCCCTCTAGCATGCGCGAATTCCACTTACAAAAAAGGTTTTTCGTATTAATAAAAAAACGGAAAAGACCTTGCTACTAGAAGCCAAAGAACTAACAAGTGGTTAAAAATGAATACTTGTTTCTGTTCTTTACTTGAAACAAAATTAATAATTTCGCGAATGAATATCCTTAGGAGATTCTTAGTGTATGTATTTACACTAGGATTTTACGTTGTTTCAACTCATGTTTCCAAACTTATTACTATTGCAACTCGTGTTATCTCCATGAAAATTCACAGGCACACAAATGAACAACCACTTGATTGTTCATTCTTGTCGTTAGTTTTGGGTCTCAGACAAAACTAATCAGAAACAGACCAAAAATAATTTCAGGGTTCTTTATATAATTCTTGTTCTCTGAAATTGCAGGTCAAATAGTTTATTTTTCTTCTGAAAAACTCATTGTTTACTTGTGCGCCTCCAGAGTTGTAAATTTTTATGGAAATACGAACTTGAGGGGGTGTGATTTTTTTTTTTATTAGACGAAGCTGTTTTTGCAGTTATATCTTTTTCCCCTCAAATGGTACAAAATATATTATTGGTGTTCTATACCCAAAACGTGTGGTTGGGTGAGGGATTCACTGGGGGTGGGGGGAGGCGGAAATTTGGTATATATATTATTTATGGGAAATAATAAGTGGGAAACGAACTTTTATTCAGTACTCCGAGATAAAACAGAACGTCTGGCTCTTATCACTATTTGGTGGGTCTGAAAAGAACCTTATGTGCTTTTACAAAAAGACTTTGTTTGGACCAACAGTCAAGCTCGGGGAGATTCTTCCAAAGCCAATTTGTTTGTTCCTTGCATTCTATTTACGATAGAATAACTTACTCCATTGTATTCTGCAGTAGCCTTGAATGCATTCTTCTTACTTTTCAAGGCACTGTTGGGCAAATACATTTTGCTGAAATCGATGTGCAACGATTAGAATTACTTTCCTGGCTTAACTGTTGGTAGTTTTTCCTTGACGAAGTTTAGAACGTGGTGAAGTGGCCGCCACTTTTTTCAGCTCTTGCCAGTGCGCCTTGTTGCCAGTACAGCACACTCGATGATTTGCGTTGCATTATGGGAGGACTCAAGAACGGACGCGACCATTATATGCCCAATTTTTTTTTTACCTGCCGCTTTAATTTCGTAAATATTTTCATTCATACAACATGGCGACGAGACTATTTTAAATGAAGCTAATGTGTGTCGCTAACGAAATCCTCTTATTTTTACGGTTGCATGTTATCCTTGGGGGTTTAAACGCGACGATCAAACGCGACGATTGGTCCAAATTATATAGGGTGGTTAGTCAGACGGCTTTTTCTTGAACTTGTTGAATTTGTTAAGTTGTAGGTTGTTAATGACTGGAAAAATTCAACAAGTTCAAGAAAAAGCCGTCTGACTAACCACCCTATATAATTTGGACCAGGCGATAGTATTCTGAACCACGTGACATCACTGCCTTCTGTTACCACTCTACTTCCGGGCGCCCATCCAATAACATGGTGTATCATTCGGTATCATTTGGTATGTTTTATATTTTTTATATTTTTTATAATTTTAATGTTTTAGGCCTTGACCATGCCTAAATGGTTTGTTTTTATAGACTTGGTGACTCGGCAGATACTGCCATGAATTTTTAAAATGTTTTAGTGGTTTATTTTTACCTGAAGACGGGAGGTTGTCTTCCCGAAACGTAGTGTGGTTTTTATTTGTGCACGAAACTGGCTGTAACTATATCGTATCTGCAAAAAGTGCTGAAACTTCTCAATCAGTCTATATCTGGTATAGTTCCGAAGTTGAAAAAAAAAGCGACGGATAGACGGACGGACAAATTCGTTGCAATAGTCTTCTCAGCCGGTACGACTGTACAGAAGACTAAAACTTTTTTTTAAATTAATTTCTTTGAGCCTTAAGTCAGCCGAAGCAATAAATGCTGATTTGGCCGAAGCGGCTCAATTTTGAGAAAATTACCAGACTTGTTTGAGAAGAAGAAATATCTGGTAAAGGGAAGAGTCAACCAGGTGGGATTTGAACCGGGAAACCTCCGATCATTGCAGGGGCCGAAAGATTGTCCAGAGTTGACCAGAAGAGTTCCCATAGCCGTTGGAGAAGCATGGTAACGTCTCACGTAGCTGCCCTGGCCGGCAGTTCATGCGGGAACAACTCTGGCAAGGTCCCCCTTCCAGGGTTTCGACCAGATCCGCAAACCTCCAGCAACCAGGCTGAGCTCTCTCACCGCTCAGCCACGATGACCACTAAAAACAGATTAACCGTGACCGAAGATCTGGTAGGAATGTCGGCGTTACAGTTCGGAATTTTTACTTTATGAAAACCGAAACATCCATATCACTGGCATTTTCTGCTGGGATATCAGCCCAGCTTGGTTCGAGGTACCCTCTGCGACCATTCCTACCCCTGTTTTATTACATACGGTTCATCCATTTTTGTGTTGTTTTTATTTTACGCTAGTTTGGTTTATGATGCAAGGTGGCCTGTTAGCACGGCTATATCATATGCCACAAGTTCCGGATGCGAACCTTACCTCAGCAACCCATACATTTTCTGGCATAGAAGGGCCCTGTGCGGCCTCGTGCTCATGTCGATTGTGGTATTTAAAAAGAAAATTCCTAGGAATTCCCGTTTGGAATTTCCTGGCAAATGTCCCGCTCTCCTTTAAGCCTACACGAGGACATAATCAGGTTTCTGTAGCTAAAGTGGCATGTACAAGAGAGGGCAAGAAGAAGAGCACTGCCCCTGCCCTTTTTGCACTTTAAAAAAAATGTACCCAATTTTGATTTTCTGAACCGATAAACGCTGGTGCTGCAGCCAGAGAAAGGGCCTAGAGTCCTAAAAGGGCAAAAAGAAGGCCAGGAAAGGGGCAGAAAGGGGCATAAAAGGAAAAAAAGAGTGACATCCTTCAAAACAGGGTAAAAAAAAATAGACTGACGAGTCAAAATAAAAAAAAGGTGCCTCAGCGTGCCACTTTTTTTTTTTATAAAAGTTGCCCCTGCCCTCTCAGTGATCTGTGCACGTTACTGAGTTGAGTAATGAAAGTAAGACATGGACTGTCAAACATACAGGGTGAGTAGACCGGACGAACGCGATGGATCTTTTCTTGGGAAATTTCATTTGTTTCACAAAAACCACGAAAATGGTAGTAAAAACGTGTCACATTCCCTAAGAAAGCTCCGCTTTCAAAAGTAGTGATAACACTCCAAAAAGAGGCCGCCGAAGGACGTGCTAAACAAGAAGTTGCTTGGCTGAAGTCCCCTTTAATAAAAGCCACGTTCCCAGTAAGCCACAATTTCCGGCCACCAACTACCCTTTCCAGCTTAATCTTCCCCAGCACTTCAGCAAAAATGTCAATTAGCTTGTGCTTGTGATTCATAGGTGGACAAGTCCGATTCAGGAAACCGAATTGGTTGCAGGCAATAAAGCCTGTAACGCCAGTATGTCATATCCCTCCTCCCTTCTTATCGTTTTTCCTCATTTCCTGGCTGACCCCTTTGCCCTGTCACCTGATCTCGGCGTCTCAGCATCCCTCACTCTCTTCTTTCTCCTCTCTTTCGTGGACCCCAGTGCCGCCCACACCCACCCGCTCTCCCTTCCCATCCCGGCCGTGTGGACTCTTCCACCACGCTCTCGCCGTGCTCCCCATCTTCATCTCAGTCAGACTCGGGCAGTGGTGCTGCGCGCCTAGGATTTTGGGATCGACGTTCCGTACCACGCTCTTTTATAAATTTCAGTGTTCGTAACTGCAGTGTTGGTGTGTGTTCGTGTGTTATGGTGTGGTGTTACGATGGCTTCAGAGGGCCCTACGCCCCCTCATTCCTCCAGTACTTCCCCCGGGCTTCCCCCAACCCCGGTGGGCCACGTGCTCAGGATTATGCACCCTTTGATGCTACTCTTACTATTGTGCAATGTTGTGGAATCGTTCAATGTAGACTTAGTCACCGTAGTACACCACGATCGGCCCAACGCTGGCATGTTTGGTTACGCCGTCGCTCTGCATCGGGATAGAGGCACAAGTTGGTAAGAAATGCATTATTATTTATTTCACTAATATTACTATGAAATGCATTATGTATTTCACAAGTATTACTAAGAAATACATTTAGTACACAAATATTACTAAGAAATGCATTAATTATTTCACAAACATTACTAAGAAATGCATTATTTAGTACACAATATTACTACGAAATGCATTATTTATTACACTAATATCACTAATAAATACGTTATATTCTTTTCTTAAAGGTTCATTGATTTCAATAAGCGTGATTCGTAAAGTGACATGAAAGAATACCCTATATTCAGAAAGATTGACATGATTCAGCATTGGGGTGGGGGGGGGAGGCGGGCAGGGGGGGGGGAGGAAATTAGTTGCCGTAATATTGAAATTAAGCGTTTAGGAGTGGTTGGTAGGAGCATTTTTTATACTTCTATTTTTTAAAGAGAAAAGAGCCAGCACGTACTTTTTTTTTAAAGATAGACCCAGTTGCATCTAGATTTTTTCTTTTCTTTTGCATTGTGCACAGCAGCACCGTCTTTGCTGCCACAACAGAGGTGTATAAAGGCCTGAACCGAAATAATGTGACTGATAATATGTAAGAGGAATATTCCCCACATATCGTCATCACAAAATGTGCTGAAAAATTAAAAAAGGAAAAAAATTTCAGACTGGAGGAAAAAGTTAGGCAGGTCGGGTTACGGCAACGAAACTATTTTTTAGGCCCTTATGGTGTTTTTTTTTTAAGTTTTGTTGTCTAGTACAAATTCATACACCTAGTCATACGAAGCTTCTCTTACAATTTTCGCAACCTCATAAAGACCGACGAAGCTTCTCTTACGAGTTAAAAGAAGTCACCAAACTTCACTTAAGACCGAGTGTAACTTAAGTTAAGATTCACAAACAGCTTCGCACAGCTGAGTCACAAACATACACGAAGATTCACATAGCGTCACCCGGTTCACATAGGATTAACTTATGTCAATCGTAAAATACCTGACCGAGGTTCATTACGATTTACTGAGACTCCCTTCAAATTCACATATAATACACAGCTGGGTGCTCACTGTATGTACATCTGTTTCTTTAACTCATTAGAGAAACAAAATTACCAGTAAATTATTAGTTACCGGTAGCAAATGAAGAGCATAATGGGACTAATAATTTGAACTGTCAAGGATGACAAATGAACAGCAACGATACAGACAAAAAATTATCCGTCATTATTGTTGCTCACTTGTCATACTGAGCTGTGCAGAATTTTGGCTCCGTTGAGCTTACAGCATCTGACACATTCACTTAAAGAGTCGTGAAAATCTTAACCAAAAATTCACATACACGCAATAGTATTCACATGATCATACGATCATCTTACGATCATACAATCATAAATACTCCCGTAAGGCTCGCACAGATTCACTTAAAATTCACACAAAACGTTTGCCAACGGTTCAGCAAAAATTCACCTACGGTTCAGGGAAAAAAATTAATCACAAAAATTCACCCACTGCCTACGGAAAGAATGTAACAAAACTGAAAGCTTCGTTGGGCTTTCTTGCAGAGCAAACTTCCAGCATTGGTTTTGGTTAAAGTACCCAACTCCTCGTATAGTATACGACGTGAAGGGAGCTCAACGCATGTTGCCGCCTGCAGTATCCATCTCGGGAAGATTTAACAAAGATGTACGGGATTCTCCCTCTGTCAAATCTCTAATTGCCTCTTCAGTGCGAGTAGTGCTCTAGGGTCACAGCACAAGAATTTGTCCTCTTAAAATCTCAAGCTCCGAATGCTGTGACAGGTCGAATAAAACCAGAACAACAGCGCTTGTCACCGATGAACCGTTTGTAAAACTGCACTACACAGATAGGCCAACACAAAACACGTTTCTGACTTTGGTTTCGTGTACGATGACATCGGAACGGTGATACCCATGGAGGGAGGAGGGGGAAAGTAAATGACAATTTTGGCATTACGTTTTCGGGGATTAAGTTTGTTAGCATTGAAAACGATGTAGTACATAGCTACGCAGTTATGCTAGCAGTAACAGAAATCAAGGAGAAAGCACATGAAGCTGTTTGGTTGTAGGTACGTAAGAAAAGAGGCTGCGACGTAGAGACTGGTTCGGGCCTTCAAAGGAGTGATATCAA
>JAHWFP010258841.1:14593-30280 GCA_023313725.1 Lithobius niger | reverse complement strand
GGCCGTGTCAGTCTGGCTCAGCGGTAGGACCTTGGCCTTTGGTTTCAAAGGTCCTGGGTTCGATTCCCCGCTCAGGCAGTCTGACATATAAGTCCAAAAGGCAACATAAATAGTTTTGCATCTGTATTTAGTTGAAATCAAGTGTTAGACAGAACTCCATAATGGCAGCCGGCGCTAGATGCTGCAAGCTGTCATTTGGCGAACAGGCACCTTTAAAATGCAATCTTGACTCGCAGTAAGAACACGTGACATGATTTCATAAACAACGACGCCACTGTTTTTTTTTTTTTTTTTTTTTTACTGTGAGTCAGGGCAAGTCAGTGACCAACAACGAGTGGCTAAATTAAGATGTTTCCAAGATTTATGACTTATTGGCGTATTGTCAGGCTTGAGAACTGAAAACAATTACGTATATGTCCATGGTTGTTTGTCACCACGTTGCAGGGTAAAAATAATGTATTTATACACACGGATGGAATTATTAGGCGATATTGTTGTAGTAAAAAGTGGCCTGTGGTCTTATCCATAGAGCTTTATGATTCATAGTCACGAAATACACGAAGAGCAAGGAATGAAAACACGTTTCCTCCTGCCCTCTCGCACATTACCCCTCCCCCCCCCTCGCAACAGACACTTTTCACAATTATTAAAACATCCTTACAACGCAATTTTTTTTTAAATGTACTTACATTAAAAGTGGTAAATGGTCTATCTCCCATTTTACTCGAAATTCTCGGGGCGGGGGGTAGGGGGGGGGGGGGATTGTGTATGGTGGTGGTGGAAGTGCTGTAGGCTAGGTTAGATTAGGTTAAATGGCTTTGCTTCAATTTCACCACGTACAGGTCCATACAGGCTGAGGCACCTGGCTTCGGCTGGGAGCGCGTCAAAAGCTAAAGCTAAAACGTACAGGTTCGTAATACAACGTAATTTTGAATAAAAATAAAACTTTTTCAAAATAAATAGTTGTTGGAAGAGGGGAGGGGAGGGGGGCGTTCGTCGCAGTAACAAGTCCACGGAAACACCCGGTAGGGAAATCGGACTTAGGTTTTTTTTTTTTGGGGGGGGGAGGGGGAGTCCAGGGAAAATGTCCGCGAATCTCCAATTTACAGCCAACATACTGAAATACAATTTTGATCGGAGTTCCTGTTTGCCAAACCTGTGTGACCCATGTATACTAACTGCAACATTTTTACATCACGTTAAGAAAATGGAGGCAATGTACGTGATATTTCAAATTCAATTTTCTCGAAATGCTAGTTACTTAGCTGTCGATTTAGGGAGAGGGAATACGTATAGTGGAGGTGATAAGTTAGATTAGGTTAATTGCCTTTGCTTGCATTTCACTGCATGTAGAGACAAAGTTTCACGCAGGGAATGAAGTCTAATTTAAAGAAAAAAAAATCCATGGGTGTTATAAATCATTCCGAAGTGCAAGAGATAGATAGCGCCAAGCATACTTCGCACGCTGCTTAAGTTTGTAGCTGGGGGCTGGGGATAGAATATTACACGGTGCGTGATGTTGACAGGGTTCCCATCAATCTGGAGAACCTGGAAAACCTGAAAAACGCAGGGAATTTAAACAACGATTGAAACTTAGGGAAAACTAAGGGATTTCTCCGATTTTTCATGAAACACCTGGAAAACTCGGGGAATTTAAACAACGATTGAAACTTAGGGAAAACTAAGGGATTTCTCCGATTTTTCATGAAACACCTGGAAAACTCAGGAAAAAATAACAAAGCCTGAATTTGATACCTAGTCCTAAGTCCATTAAGCATACAGTATTCTGTTGGAACATTGTGGTAAAATCAAATGTGTCCTGGTACTTCTGCGTTAACATCTAAAAGTTCATTAAATTGCGCTACTCTTTTACACTAAATGAGCCGTAAAAATAAGTGAAACTTGAAATATGTGGAAAAATTTCCTGCCTGAAATTTTGGTACATAACGTGGAAATTACCCTCAATTACTATGGCAAACTCTGGGAAATTATTTCAGTAGTTTGGTGGGAACGCTGGCTGAGTCGCCCTAAGGATAAACTGTTCATGAAGTCAGTATCAGTGGCAGTATATGTGTGCACCTGTCATGGTATTTACGAAAGTTTTCTGTATCGCACTATGACGCTAGACAGCTGTGATACTGTGACAGCTGTGAGACTGCGGGATCGCCACCCGAAGCAGCAACATTTCTCTCCGCCGGCCTTGCTGGTTGTTCAGCATTTTACTGTACTGGGGCGTGAACAACATAATGAAATATGATCGTTACGATTTCTCTGAAAAATCCTAAAATAATGCAAAACTTTTAAGATTAAAGCCAAAAATAACATGATTTTGATCTCCGTGTGACCATCAGCGGCATCATATTCAGTTTAAAACATCGGCGTAACATGTTTCCAAACGGCGTAAAATGAATGGAAGTCAGGATAAAAACTACTGACTAAAATCAAACTTTCAAACGTGTTTGTGGAAGTTTGGGGAAGAGTGGAAGGGCACATATTTGATACCTGTCAGACTCCTTCAAGAGATCCGGATTGAGCTTGGGACCCTTCAATCATTATTGAGATTGATTTGTTTTAAGGGGGCGCCGGAATTGTGTCGACACGGAGTTACGTTAACTACGGAATTTTTTTATATTCTGACCCCTGCGTTGGACCCGGAATTACAGTAACTCCGGATTCGTGATTTGCTTTAAAAGTGTCTGAAATAAGCCGGAATTATGGTAACACGGATTTACCGTAACTCCTGATTTTGTTGATGATTAAATAACGTCCCGCGGCGCCGGAATTGTACCGACGGAGTTACGTTAACTCAGGAATTTTTTTAAATTTTGACCCCTATGTTGGACCCGGAATTACAGTAACTCCGGATTCGTGATTTGCTTTAAAAGTGTCTGAAATAAGCCGGAATTGTGGTAACACGGATTCCTGATCTTGTTGAAGATTAAATAACGTCCCTGCCTCGCTCGTGCTGCCGCGCTCGCTGCGGCTATACACATAACATCAGAAACCGTGTTACTACAATTCCGTGTTGCTACAAATCCGTGTTACTACAATTCCGGATTGTTGCAGACACTTTTAAAGCAAATTACGAATCCGGAGTTACTATAATTCCGAGTCCAACACAGGGGTCAGTGTTTATGAAAATTTCGGAGTTAGCGTGTCGGTACAATTTCGTGCCCCCGTTTTAAGCATGTCCCGTTTTAAGGGTTTTCTTCTTCATGGTTTTATCTACCGAAAGTGCATCCAAAATCAAAGAGAAGAAGGGTAAAGGTACGTACCCCAAGGTCGATGTCCGGGAGGGCCTAGATCGTACGAAAAGTATGGTCCATCTATCCGCATTCAGTGTTTCTTCGTGCGACGTAGATCGTAATTACTTTTTTAACAGAATAAAAAAAAATAAATAAACACGTGCTGACAAGAAAATTCAATCCATGATTCCACCCCGTCAGTTCGAAGAGCGGTTCTGTCAAAGTTGCTCCAGTTTGTGTGTTCAAACACGTACTGATGATGTAGTAGGTTCAGACCGTTCACAATTAAAGGCAGAGTTCGCACAAGATCACACACAAACAATTCAAACACGTTCAAGAATTTTTTTTTAAAACCAATATAATTTTTCAAGAACTTTTTTTAAGACCAATACACTTTTTCAATGACGTCTAATGACACAAATATATTCACGTTTTAACGTTTTAATCATGTACGTGATAGGGAAAAAAGCAGTCAAATAAGGCCCAAAGGAAAAAAGACGCGGGTGAAAAAAAAAAAAATACGGCGAGAAAAGCCAACGCCAAAAAAATAGGTCAGTCGCCTTGGCTCGAATCTCAGCAGGCAGGCTAAAGAATTTCACTAGGTACGTTTTCTTCCATCTGCATTTTTCTGCAATGTTTTTTTTCTAGTGTTGTTTTAATAGATTGTTTTTTTTTTCTCTGGATTCGTTTTAATCTTGCTCAAAGCTAGGGCATAATTTTAACTTTAAAAACAACAAAAAATTAAGTTCTAGGAATTTCCAAGGAATTGTCGAAAAATTCCAAGGAATTGAAGGCCTTGATTTTTTTTAAAACAAATTCGAGCACTTTCACCAACCTTGTGCGAACCCTGAAAAGAGGCTCATTTTCTGGCCATCATCTCAGGTAGCGATCACGTAGACAAAATAGTTCCTCCTTGTGTTTACTAACTCTAGGGCTGCTGCGCCCTCTTTTTGGGTATTGAGTATTTGAGTATTTGAGTTTTGAGTATTTGGACCAAAATAACTTGAACTTCAAGCATCAGCGCAAGATTTCTCTTTCTGCTTTATCCGTCCAGATGACCGCCTGCGGATTCCACAAGGTCAGGTCACAAGATAAATATTAAACCATTGTCCAATCTTTTTGTGACTTCAACAATGTAAGCAGTTTCATTAAGCCACGCGCCTACCGGAACCCTTATAAAGCTTATGGCACACTGCTCCGTTCTGTTCCGTTCCGACGACGAAGAAGACAGCCTCCAGGGCCACCGTAGTTAGCAACGGAAGTAATGTGTGCTGGCCCATCCGTTGCAGTCCGTCGTTAACAATACGATGGCCCTGGAGGCTCTCTTCGTCGTCGGAACGGAACGGAACGGAGCGGAGCAGTGTGCCACATGACCGCCATGGAGCACAGACGCCCCAATTCGGTTTTCCCTCCTTTTGGTCAAATATAATTTGAAATTTATTCCAAAATCTCCATGAACAGTGCTGATTCTAGACCAACACCCCTAGCATTAGTCGTCCCGCAGCAGTTTCAGACGAGGCTAAAAACACCCATAATCCGCACACAACGACTTATTCCATACGGTCAGTCCGACCCTGAGGCCTAACTTAGAGAGGTTTGATGTTTCACGTATCCCCGGATCATCAATCCCGTTGCGTCACGATCGCAGCAGCGCGTAGTTTCTTCTATAAAGGTTTAAAAAGACTTTGCCCTTTAAAAAAGGGCAAAAAAAAGGGGCATAAAAGGCTTTGAAGGGACTGAAAAGGGTAAAAAAAAGAGAGACGGTAAAACAATAAATAAATAAACAAAAAGGTCTTCATAAAATGTTTCCACTCAAACTTTCTGTCCGTGCCCTTTTACTGAAAGTTGCCCCTGCCTTGTCGAGGGTCTGGCTACTGCCTGGAACTAAGCATGGATTTGTAAAGAAAAATCAACACCTTGATCCAGTTTAAGCTTTCAAAACTAAACCTCGCCCTTTGTAAACTCTGTCGTTACCATTTTCTTGTTTGCTTTTTAGTGTTTTTGTTGCAATAAAGTTTGTTATTATTATTATGTAAGCCTCGTCTCGTCGCGTTTCTCGAGCTAAAGAAAAAAAAAACCCGCGCGTGCCGGAGGCTGCGGGACAGTCATGCTGGCTCCGGGCCTGCATATTTGCTAGTTCTTACGATTTGCTTTAAGAATTGATCTGTCCCTAGTGGCTCATGGTGTGACGTCATGATGACCAATTAGGTTGTTTCGTCACATAACCTGATCGAACGATGAAACATAATGTTCTCGAAGGATATACGACGTGAGACACGCAACACGAAAATATGCTTCTCAAAATTTTCACGAATGGATTCGTGTGCAAAGGATTTTGGGAATAACGTATAAAGTTTGACACTAGAAAATTGGTAACTTTATTTCGTTCGTATGGAAGTCCTTTTAAACAAAAATAAATAAGTAAACAAATTAGAAATAACTGAGATTTATTGTAATTGTTGAAAATTTAATGCTCTTATGTAAATATCCGTTGAGTGACACATAAACTACTAAATAGTTGACTAAGAAATTTATTTTGAAATTTTGCAATTTATTTTTAACTTTTTTTCTTATTAGTAAAGACGTTATTAAAGTTAGGTTATAGCTTAGTAGTCTCTAGGCAATTCTTATTTGACGTGCTCTTATCGACGTACTCTATCGACGATTTTCAAATGAAATATCCCTAAAAGTATGAAAATTATCTATGATTTTTTTTTCAAACCGAGTTTGCTTTAGGCAGGTATCTGTGCTAATAAATAGCATGAGGGTTAAAACAAATTAGATAATTTTAATACCTTGTGGGGTATTTGTAGGACTCTCTATAAAGAATTAAAGCGGTAACTTGGCCTACTAGTCGGCAGAATTATCGCCTGTCAGGTAGATTCCCTTGCTAACGTAATTGATAATCGACCACAGATGGTATTACCGATAATTTTTTTCCTCTTGGGGTCTCCATCTTGTTTTTAATGCAACGTGGTATTCCCGATGAAAATACCACTCAGCCTAGTTTAAGTGTAGATCATTTTTCTGAACCAGTAGTTGCATTCCGAAGCAGATAACAACACCTCGCGCAAATGCTCCGTGTTTATTTAATTCTGAATGCAACTCGCGATTATCGAAAAATTATCGATATTAAACTGGACTCTTGTGGTTTTAGTACGGTACGCGAACACATAGTCACCCCAATTTAGGGACTGTACAAATAGCCACCCGGACAAACAGACACTTAAACATACAGACACCGGAGAAGGCGCCAAGTTTTTAATTTTTTAAAAATTGGGATGGATTTCCTTCAAATTGGTGGTGGGGGAGAAAAAAAGGTTCGCCATAAAATGTTCGTAAGCGTTCAAAACTGCTAAAGATTTTGTTGGTTGTTATTTGTTGGTAGATTTGTTGGTAGCGTGTTATTTGTTACCCGCAGCGAGCGAGGCAGCATACTCCGGAACATTAATTCACCTCAAAAAATTTCGGGGGAAAATGCGAAATTTCCCCCACCCCCTCTCCAACAGTCCCACACGAATAAGTGTCCCTAGATTTCAAACAAACTATACAGAATTTGAGGCCAATCCATCCCAATTAAAAAATAAATAAAACAAAAAAACTTGGTGCCTATTGGTCCAGTGTCTATATGGCTGAGTGCGTATCCGTCCGGGTGCCTATTTCGCCGAGTGCATATTGGTCCAGTTTCTATGTGTCCGGTGCCAATGCATCTACACATCCATTAGTACAGTTCATAGTAAGGCTTAATAACTGTATTGTTTCATTACGACAACGTACTTCCGTTAAGTTGCAATCCAGTTTAATGGTCCATTACTGAACGATTGTCATGAAACTTGTGTTACGTCGAGAGGAGAGGAACCATTGGCTGAGCCATAAACGCATTACCTTGCAAAGTACTATCGTAGATTAGAAAATTAAGCATCTTACCTCTTCCATGCCAACGTGGGACCCTAGCGGTAGCCGCGGCTACTAAAACCTCTGATGATACTTTGCCTCCATCTTGCTTCGAAGGCAAAGTATTATCAAAGATATTAGTAGCCGCAACTACCACCAGGTAGCATGGGAAGAGGTAAGATGCGATATCTATAATTAACTTACTAATCTATGGTAGTATCAAGCGCATTCCATTGCTCAGTTCGTAAATGTGTATCACACCCCACGGGCATGCATTAGAAACCTGTAGGATACCAATTTAAAAACTATGTAGAACGAAAAAATCTAACCAAAATTATACAAACGAAAATATGGGCAACTCGATAAATGGCGCTTGAATGGCGTGCGATGCTTCCCCGCGCGTTTGAATTGTTGGGCTGGGACGCCATCATTCATAACAGAAAAAGATGAAGTTTAAAGGGACATCCCTCCCAGCGCCATTTTTCTCGCACATCAATTCCGGCCCCAAAGAACCATTTACTTACCGTTAGTCTTTCCCTTGATAATAATTCCGTTTTAAAATGCGGCGTTTAGGAGATTTTCTGTTGATTATTGGAACTATATTTATTAGCATCCTGTGATTATATGATCCTTAGTGCGCGCTTACAATAACCGTGACGTTTCACCTGTGTGTGTGCATGTACTCATTTTTAATCGTTTGCTAATAATTACCATGAGATCAAAACTCTAAATGACTAATGCGGTAAAAATTAAAATTATTTATGCCAATAGATCGCCGAAGAAAAATTATAATATACTAGCCTAAAAAATTATAAATTGTGATGTTAAAATACGAAAATCATTCCGGTTTGTGACGATACAATCTTTAACTTGATGCTGTTTCGTATACAATTTCAGTTGCCCTTGGTGATGGCAACATGCGCAGAGGCGATCTGCGCGTGGCTGTTATAAGGCAGGCGGAATGTGCCTGTAAGTCTCGTAACTTGCGCTGCCGCGCTCGCTGCGGCTGTACATATAACATCAGAAACCACAGTTAGACGTTTATCCATTATACGATTATCCATTATACGATATTCCGTTTAGATGATTTTCCTTTATACGATGCTACGTTTAGACGATTTTCCAGATTTTTTATTTATGCAGATATTAGACAATAATCTCATTAGACGATTTTCCAGTTAGACGTTCGTCCGACGCCCTGGCAACCACATTAGACGCTTTTATTCCGTTTAATTCAACCTGAACGTAACCTAAGCTTCAATGCAGCACAATTTATTTCTAATATATGACCCATAAACATAGAAAATAAATGAGGCTACGCGTATATTACAAAGTTGCTAAAAAAAATGTATATAAATAAAATAAAATAAAAAATAAAACCTCTGTTTATTTATTTGATTTCAAGTTTAGCTTGCAAGTGATTTTTTTTTTTATTATTATTTTATTCTATGGTGGTGACTTAAGTGTTGGGGTGGGGGTGAAACCCAACCCTGGCGCCGTCACTGCATGCGACGCGCACGCGCGAGGGACGACGGGACGACAAACCCCTGTGAGTAAAAACGCCCTGTCTAGGTACGTGGCTATGAGTCAAGGGGTGAGGCAGTTCCTGTAATTCTGGTTAGTTTTTATGTGCATTGGTAATGTATCTTTGTTCCCCATAATGTTTTTACTATTCCCATATGGTGCATGTTTACCCATATTTAAGACGTTCCCAAAGGTTATGTATGTACTCGCTATCATTTGTAAGGGAGCGTTTAGCAACGACTCGCCTTTGCATTCTCGCAGCTAGAAGCTAGATATTATCTGAAATTCCAACAGTGCGACGGTTTTAGCTCTGCCGGCTCCCAACGAAAAGTCAATAATGTGAGTTGAGAAGCGATGGGAAAATTCTTTCGTCAGGAGGGATTATTTATCTTAGTGTGTCACGGATTATAAGACTGCAACCATTTACGCAAACGATGTCGGATTTATCTAAATTCAGGTAGAGTTGTTGTCATGGCAACGACACCTTTGTCATCGCGATTAAATTCTAGCTGCGCAAGTGCAACCGAGACCTCGCTCGCCAAACGCTATTTGCTAGTCAACCGTTATTCATTTACGATTAGTCTTCCGTTTCTACTAACTAAAAATGAGGTAATACATGACAAATCCAATGTGTTATAAATAACAACACAGATAAAGAATAAAGTGCAACAGGAATTTTAAACATTGCACCAACATTGCTGTCATTTCACGCTGTTTCCGACATTTGCTGTTTTCGTACAAGGAACAGTTTCTGGCACTGATCAGACGATAGTAGAATAAATAACGAGAATCCAAAATCCAACATGGCGCCCATTACGGGGTTATCGAACCGAAAACAAACCAACGAATGCTGGTATCCAGAAAGCAGTCCGTCGTTTTGTACTCCAGTAAAAATAATTTTCTTGTTGTCATAAATCGTCGCTGTCATGCAGCACGCTTCGTACGTCGTGTCGCGAAGCACGAGGAGAAGAGCAACGTCCGCGTCGTTTCCATGGTTACTACATATAGACAACTCTAAAAGCCTCATGCTTCGATAAAGGCGAGAAGTAGCCAGCAGATTTAGGGCGCGTTTATGCAACGGCTCGCCTTTGCAGTCTCGCTGCTCGAATTTAATAGCGATGGCAAAGGTGGCGTTGCCGTGGTAACAATGCTACATCGATTAGCCAAATTCGACATCGTTTGAGGAAATACTTGCAGTCTTATAATTCATGACAGTAAGACAAAGAATTCCTCCTGACGAAACAATTTTCCCAATCTTTTCTAAAACTCGGTTATCGACTCGTTTCGTTGCGAGCTGGCAGAACTAAATCCGCTGCCATGTTGGAATTTCAGATAATTTCTAGCTTTTAGCTGCGAGAATTCAAAGACGAGTTATAGCGTAAACGCGCCCTTAATATTAGTCAAGTAAAAGCTCGTGAGCGAGAAAATTGTCGTTGCATAAAGCCGCCCTAAGCTTCCTTATCTGTCCAAACATTGCCCCCAACCCAATCCCTCCGTACACCAATCCAGTTTCTTTCATATGCCCTGTGGTTCAAGAGCCATCAAGCTATTCCACAAGTGCTGTGGATGAGCCTGGGCTGCCATTCGCTGTAAAAAGATGACTTAGTCTCGACACCCGTTATCTGACGATCGTACATCCGGCCAAACAATTGCTCCTTTTTATCTCGCCTGATCTGTTGCATAATAACGCATTCATTCTCCTGTTACATTATTGCAAACTTGTGCATCACTTCGTATGAATGGTTCTTCAAAGATCCAGTAGCACGATTAAAATATTGTGAACAGCCATTCTTCTATAGAGGAGCGCTATAAAACAGTTGAGAAGATGTGACGTCATGCCCTAAACTCGACTTTATACAGAAGAGAGGTGGGGTGGAGGGATGTGAGGGTACTTTTCAAGCACCCACCGTTTGAGAGTTGCAGTTCCGTTTCGAACGCTTCACGTACATTGGCAGCAATGATAGGTCAAATCAAAGTTTACACATACTATTAAAGATAGTACAAAACGCGTTCAGGGCGGTTGAGTCGCAGGGGATGGCTGGTGTCGTGCCGTGGTGGTATGACGTCACGGATGGTGTCCCGGACAGCCAATCGGAGCACTGGAAGGAAGCGCATCAAAAAACTGTGACTTGTGCCGGCCCGAACAATGGACTTGAAAATAAACACAAAGTTGTCTACTTACAATTATTGTTAACGTTTGTTGTTAATGATAACTAAATGATAACTAAACAACAAAAATGCTGTCAACTTTAGTAAAAAAGCAAGCTATGGTAAACGGAGACTCTTCTTTTTTTTTTTCATAAATATCCGTTTTTCTTGTTAACAATACGGTACTTTATTATTAGCTAATAGCCCGTCTAAAGACGGGTAAATTTATTTTATAACATCACTAAAAGAAATAACGTGGCCCTTTTTAGTGGGTCTTGACTTACTATCGCGCCCTTCCCTCCGGCCTACTCCACATTCTATCTGTGGAATTTAGTTTGCATGCCAACATTTCCCCTTCCCACAAACTATAATACCATTCTGAAATAATACTTGGCTCCTCTTTTTACTTTATTCGGTCTTTACTGACTCCGATAAAGACATTTCGATGTATGTACCTACTACGACCATCGATTCCCCCAACACCGCTTCTCTCGATTTAGGATGAACCACCTACTACTCAATTACGTCTCCATCCTCTACCCACATCCATCCATCTATCAGACTATCCTTTGGTCATTATGCGAGAGAAGCTAAGCGCATTCCTAGTTGTATCTATCTTTGAAAACTGAAGTCAAACCTACAGTACTTCGATTTTTTTTAAATTGTGTATTGGCTGAACACCACTACCGTGCAGATATGTAATAAAGTGCCACGTCAACAAGAAATTGGTTTTCAACAATTTGCTACTACCTTTTGCCTATAGGCCGAACCATTCTCAACTTAGTCACCTCTTTATAGGTTTTTGGTTTGGTTTTAATTTTGTTGTAATTTGTTTTATTTAGTTTTGGTGTGTTGATATCACTCTCAACGTGGTGGCCTCTTTACTAGTTTTTGGCTTTGTTTATTTTGCTTTGTTTTTACAGTTGGTTTATTTTTCGTGAATTGGACGTGAATAGAATTTCTTTGCAACGTTGTTTAGATTTATCGAGATACACTAGTGTCTGTCTAGGCATGCACGTCAGTATACACGTTGTCATTGTCCGAACTTTGGCCGTCCAATGAGAGACGATGCCGACAATACTAACAATGGTTGTAAGTTGTAACAATATTTTCGTACTTACGCGCCCTCCCACGCCATCCCCGTTACGCCCGCAGGCTTCAAACCATAAAAGGTACGCAGTTCGTATTGTACTGCACCCATTCATCCAATTTCATAGCTGGAAGCCTTCTCGTTACCTCGGTATCGATGAATAATTACCCTATGAGATTTAACATGGGGATGAGCGGACTAGCTAGCTAGTAACACATTTTCAACGTTATTGAGGGTCAGATTTTGCATGGAACGCAGCTTAGCTGGCATTCCTACACGAGTTAATTTTTGTCAGGTGGGTCATTGCTCTCGATTTCAACACAATTTAAGCTTTTGTACCGCATTATTATTTGTCCCCAAGTATCTGATATGTGCCCAACTATACTTCAGGATATAAGACACTGACGCTATGGCGTCGCGCTACAGTGGTTTACAACCTCGACAATTGAATTGATGTGATGTTTATTGTGATGTTTGTTGCCACTAGCGTGTGTCTAGATTTAGGTATAAAATTAAATAAATAAACAGAAATAATTTGTCAGCCGTATCCATTCCTTCTGTGAACGATGCTCCCCTCGGATTTTATTTACTGATTTTATTTACATTTTTTATTACTCTTATCACTTTTTTTCCCCCTTTTACTTTTGGTAGGGCGTCAGCGATTTTCAATCCTTCTCTTTCCAGTCACATGTATGTGTGTGACAAAGTTACAAATTACAATTACAAATTACAATTTGACGGGAGACAAAACGAGAGAGTTGCCGTGCCGTGCAAGCAATATTTGATGCCAGAAGAGCAAGCTGTTCCATTGACTGCGAGTTGCTGTATTTCCCCTTCCTCCTCGCCCATTGATAAGACTGAGGACGTAACGTTCGCGGTCATTGTTTACAACTGTTTAGCTTCCTACTACAAACTATGAGATCACGATGGTACTGACAATGACGGAAATTCAAAGGTAATTCTGAGAATCTACTGTGCAAAGAGCCTTGAAGTTGCTTGTAAGCTAGCCTTGAAAATGTATTCGTCTGTTATGTACTAACCCTGCGTATAAGCGCTTTACGTGACGTCCCAATTTCTCAGGAACGATGCTAGAATCACTTTACTGGGGAAGGGGCAGTGCAGCATCAATTTTAGGCAAACCAAAAACTTCTAATTTCGCGCCCCCCCCCCCCTCCCAAAAAAAGTAAATGTAGCACTCTTGTAATTATGTTGCTCACAACCACAGGGGCTAGGCACACGAATCGTGTACATGCGGGAACACTCACGCCACCCCGCGAGCACAGCGAGGGGTGGCGTGATCCGTGAGTGTTCCCACATGTACGTGATTCGTGTGCCTAGCCCCTGTGCTCACAACCTTCGCTCTTAATCGTTTCTCACTCCATTTTTTTTTTTTTTTTTGAGAGTGTGTTAAATCCTGGTGGAAAAAAGGTTTCTGATTTTACAACTCTCACAAGTAGGCTATACTAAGGTTGCCAACAACGGAGACGGGCATTTGTGGTGGGTTAGGTTTTAGGAATTTTTTACCCGTTGATGTGGCCTTAAGTCTTTCCTGTCGCTAAGTAATTTTGATCTGGTCCGGGGTGTGGGGCAAAATTGAGAGGGCGCTCGCCCCCCCTCCCGATCCCCCCAACCCCTCCTCTTAGCGTCGTCCCTGCTCTTCTCAACCCATGTTGTAGGCAGTTTGGCTTCCACAGTATCCTTGCTTAATATAAGCCATCTTCACTTTTCCTAGTTCGTAGACTGAAACCAGTGTGAAGTTCCACGAAAACACGAAAAAAAAAATGAAGAAAAAAACATGCAAAAAGCAACGTTTGAATACTTATCATCTTCTGAGCACATGTTAGTATTACATTTTTTTTTTAATCCCTCATTCTGCAACATTCATAATGTACGTACAACGATGCGATGTTTAATGAAGTCGCGGCCACATTTAAACAAGAAAATAAAAAATCTCCCATTTATTCACTCACAGCGACGCCACGGGACACAAACAGAAGCCTGTTCGCGCCGGCCTGATCCTCCCAACAAGAAACAGATGTTTCACGTGTTCTTGGAAACCCCTCTTCTGACCACACACTGGCTTACAGACGTCTATTATGTGCGCATGGGTAAATCAGAACCCGAGTTAGTGGAAAAACGGGCCTGTTGATATTGCATACACACAAGCTGGCCGTCACGAACAGTGACGACAGTTCGTTCGTTGTTGAAAAATGACATGCTTGTTTAAATTTTAATTAGCTTAAAGAACTAAACCTCGAAGGAGCAAACACTGTAGTTTTTCTCCCGCCTTTCTCTTGCATTTCCTGCGTGATTCAATTTCAGCTGGGACCCGCCGTGACTATCTTAACTATTCTAGGCTGATGTTAGATGATTCACATACGCCTCCTTCGCTTGGGATCGGTATGAACTTGAACTTGACGAATCACTTCCCTTCCGATTCACGCAACGTGGATTTTTTTTTTTTAATTTTAAACTTCGTCACTCACCATTTCGTCACCGTGTTCTCTAAAACGGTCGACAATATTGTTCTCCAGTCGGTTAGAGAACCACAATCCTTCCTTCTAACAGATCCGGTCTGAGTTACTCATTTTACTTGCCATGGTGAAAGTTTTCCGTTTAGTCGCAAACATTCTCGGTCGAATGGAGCCGTAGTCACTGCTGTGACCTTAATAATGGGGTCAGTGAATCATCTTCATGCCAGTGGACGAATAGGCATCCCGAGAAAGGCGTTATTGTCAGCGATCTGGGTACGGATTGGGAGCCAGTTCGAATCCGGGTTGTGCCACTCTGACGAAACGTAAGGACATGAAGGTGGCTTACTGTACAACGTTAATTCGAGCGTATATTTTCACTGTTCGGCTTGTTTACCGTTTAAATGCAAACGGTCAGGGAACCCCCAAAACGAGCAACATAGAAAGATACCATGGCTGAGCTGGAAGGAGTGCTTTATTAATAATCAATCAAATCTGATCTACTTGTAATAAAATGCACAACGAGCATAAAAACACTCCTCCGCACTGAAAATTATAACACCCATAAACAACATGGTTCAAGCAAGCAGACAGCACAATCTTTTAACAACACCGACTGCAAATCAACTTGCAAATCGCAAAAACAATGCAAAAACCCCGCTAAAGTCCCGCCAAGACCCCTCAATGGGGAGGGATAGTGGAAGTAGCACTAAACACAACCGAAGCAGCAGGCAGCAGCAAGCGAATGAATGGTTCTTTAAACGTTCAACGGTCCAAGGGGTTTAAAATGACCAACGGTCAGCTACACACATGTTCGCCTTGATCAAGTTACTCAGACCAGCAAGGGAATATAATATGACTTGAACCACCCCCAACGTCTTCCAAAAGGGAGGGGGAACAGGAAGCATACAACTCTCTCTTTTCAATTAAACTCCGTTTGCAAACAAATTATCCTTTGTTTATCATAGCGTTGAAGGGATAGCTTAGACGACAGGGTCGTCTTTGCGGTGATCTGTAGTTCGATGGTTCAAATCCCAGTAACGTCATCCCAACGAAATCATGTCTAAACCATGCGCAATGGCTGTTTGCCGTGATGTTTGCTGTTTGGCCATCCGATTGGATTAGCCCAGTCACGTGATATGCGCGTCACACAGCAAACAGCCATGGCGTGTGGTATAAAGCTTGTGGCACACTGCTCTGTTCCGTTCCGACGACGAAGAGAGCCTCCAGGACCATTATAGTTAGCGACGGACTGCAACGGATGGCCAGCACACGTTGCTTCGGGGGGGGGGGGATGGATTGGGTTTATGAATAT
>JAHWFP010258840.1:0-12531 GCA_023313725.1 Lithobius niger | reverse complement strand
TTTTATTAGTAGTATTATTTATTAGCCTTCTTGTAAGCCTCAGCATGAACTTCCGTGTTAAACTTCAAACTTTGAAACCCAATAGTTTTCCCAAGAATTGGCATGACCATCGAAATTCGGTATTCGGGATGGTGTCATAACTGGTCCATTGAATTAAAAATTTTAATGACAACAATCGAACCGTTTGGCCTCTACAGCATGGCTATTTCTTGTTGTTGTTGTTGTTGCTGTTGTTTTTCATCTCTTTTGAAGTCGTTGCGTTCTTCCCATCCATCGATAGGGACCTAATCTTTCAGTGTTTATCAGACAGACGTCAACAATCACATCTTTGTACCGGGGCGAGGGATGATCGTCTAACTGAAAATCGCATAATTGGAAGAACGTATAACGGAAAACAGTATAACGGAATATCATCTAACAGGAAATTCGTATAATGAAAAAACGTCTAACTGGAAATTCGTATAATGGAAAATCGTCTAATATCACTGCCTCGCTCGCGCTGCCGCGCTCGCTGCGGCTATACATATAACATCAGAAACCGCAGTTAGACGTTAATCCAGTTAGACGTTTATCCATTATACACTTATCCATTATACGATATTCCGTTTAGATGCTTTTCCAGATTTTTTATTTAGGCATATTTTAGACAATTATCCCATTAGACGATTTTCCAATTAGACGATCGTCCGACGCCCCCTTTGTACCGATCTCAAAAGGTTTAGCCCCTGACCAGGTCGGCACGAAGAAACCTTCTGCTCACAACTGCAGGGGGTCCGAGCGGGCTCCCCAGTCTCCATCTACCTTTGTGGCATAGTCCTCGATAGAATTGACACTCAAATCAACGACGGACTCATTTTTCTTGTCTATACTTTGGATGTTTTAGCAGGGCTCAAAATCAAAAATGTTTCTAGCGTCATTTTTCTAGATCTTAATGCCTAACAATCCACACAGTTCACAGTAGAACATAAAACTTCGCCAATGTTTGCGTCGAACCAAACTCAGACGTTCTGCTCTTTTTCATTCTATTCAGCACACCAACCCTCCCTACTTTACTGTCTATTTATTTCTCCGTACTTAAAGGCATCCTAGCTGGAGAGGTTAGAAGAGCCCACCTTCATTCTTCTAATCCAGAAGATCAAAGGTGTGAAATTGGCAGAATCTTTTTAAAATGCAAGTTGAATAACTGTGCACCTAAGCACGTGCAACAAATTGTGACGAAACAGCAGAATCGGTACGCTCAATACAAGTGTTTTATCCCCTGCCTCACCATCCCAAACAAATTATTGCTAATTGTACCATAAGCATGTATTGTGGTACACAAGTAATCCTTAGCAGTGGAATCGATCTAGCTCTGGAACCCCATTAAGTACCCCCAAGGCCCTCCACCTGTGCCCCCTTGAGGCTGATGACCAACAAGTTTTAGTTCGATTTGTACTACTAAGAATGACTTGTGTGCTAAATTTCATGCATTTAGCTCGGTCTGCAAGAATTTGTTGGATATGCCAGAGGAAGGGAGCACAGGGGAACGCTGCGGGGCCTTCAGGGGTATCTCAAGGGGGTTCCCTAGCAATAGTTCGATTTCTACGGCTTAGAATGACTAGCGAATCAAATTTCATGCATCTAGCTCGATCTGCAAGAATTTGTTGGGTAAGCCAGAGAAAGGGAACACAGGGGAACGCTGTGGGGCCTTCGGGAATATCTCAAGAGGGTTCCCTAGCAATAGCTCGATTTCTAAGGCTTAGAATGACTAGCGAATTAAATTTCATGCTTTTAGCTCGATCCGCAAGAATTTGTTGGTCAAGCTTCAGGAGGCGGGCACAGGGGACGCAGGAGGGAGAAGACCTTGGTGGTTTCACGACTGGATCGATTTGTAGTGCTAAGAATGACTTGTTTACCACAATCCATGGTTTAGCACGATCAGCAACAATTTGTTGGTCATCAACCTCACATAGGTGAGTGCGTGGAGTTACACGGAGGGACGGCGGGGGCGGCCCTTAAGGACCATCTCGGGGGGAGAGGGTCCATCGCTAGTTCGATTTGCAAGCTAAGTATGTGTACCAAATTTCATGCTTTTTATATCGGTGTGCATGATTAGTCAAAATTATTGCCCTTAACAGTAGTACTACTCATAGATATCAAACAAATGAACCAATTTTCAAGTTTTATGGCTTAAAACGTAGGTATTAACAAGGTTTTTTAAACGTTATTGCATGTATGTGACTGCAATGATCTTGTTGTTGTTGTTATTCTTCTTGGGGAAATTTTACTCTTACTCAGAGATCGAACCAGTGAACTGAATTTTAATTTTTATAGCTTAAAATGTAGGTATTTACAAGGACCAGGTCTTTTCGAAGGCTATTTTAATATGATTACAATATTGTTGTTGTTCTTCTTCTTGTTAGGGAAATTTTGCTTTCACCTAGAGAGCGAACCAGCAACTCGATTTTCAACTTTTATAGCTTAAAATCTATGTCTGAACAAGGCTCACGGGCTTTTGAATGATATTTTAATATGACTGATTTATCTCAAAAGGCGTTGATCTCAATTATCTCATATCATGGTTATCTCGTATCAAAATTCTATTTATTTACGTTAGCTGGATACCTGGAATACCTATAAGAAAAAAATAACAGATATTAGTATTAAAAAAAACGCCAACACGTATAAAATACGGATGCAAGCTTTAACAAAACTCGATGCTCTAAATCAACAGGTACAAGAAAAAGACATGTAAGCCTTCAGCGTCGCACTAATACGTGTTAAGGAAGCCTGAGCTTGTGTTTTGGGCCCTTTTACACGCATTAGTACAATGCTGATGGCTTACATGTCTTTGCTTGTGCCTGTTCCTTAGAGTATTTAGTTTATTTAAAGCTTACATCCGTATTTTATTTGCTTAATCGTTTTTTTAATACTTATTTTCACTGCAAAAAAGCAACATGAACGCTGGCTTAAATTTCTTGCTAGTAATTGTTGTTCATTTATTGAGATAACAGTAAACCGTTGCTTTTTCATCGGTTGTTTGGTTTTATAGTTGTTGTAGTTGTTGTAGTTGTTATAGTTGTTATAGTTTTAAGTTAGGTTAAGCTAGTTAAGTAGGTTAGTTATGAGCGCATGATCTTTGGGGTTTTTATAAAGCTCAATAAAGTCAAAGTCAAAGTCAAAGATAACAGTGGTTCACCAAGCGATAAGCACCCAACAACGGTTGCGCATAAAATGATTGTTGCGCCAACAACTGCGAAATAATTCAAGTCAAGCCGTGGAAGTCCATATGCCTCTTTCGGCAAAGGAAAGCCCAGCTAAAACAATACGCAACAATGTAAAAACCTATTGTTGCCGGGAAGCCCGCTCTTTCATCTGAAGGCGGGAAAAGTGCGGGCATTCCCTAGGGTATGCCCGGGGTTTGAACAACAGCTTATTTTAACAAGCAAAAAAAAAACCACTTTTAAAATAGCAAAGCACTACATTACAATCCCGTTACATTAACAAGAGATTACATAATGATTGTAAAATAGGAACAGTTTTTAATCACCAAATGTTCGACCGGGTTTTCATTTGTAACACTCCGGCTTGATTTTGCCACGACGTTCAAAATAACCCTGATATTTGCTTACATACCACGGCTACTTTTCTTGTAATGTCGTAAGGATTTCAAGTTACGGTGACCAGTGTGTATCCACAATGAGCCGCTTCTCTACGTGGCTCGGTACAAAGTTGTTGCTGACACGAATGTTGTGATTGCTTAATTGGCCATCCAACTTAGCAATCAGCATCTGTTGCAACATTTTTGACGAAAAAGGGGGGCGGGTGGTATTAGTACAAAATGTTATTACTGTATTTCTTTTTGGAGCAAAAATACACAACGTCAGTATTTGCATGTTCGGGCCAATGATTTTGATACAGTCTCTGAACGTTGATAGGACAACGAAAAGGATTGTCGGGAAGAGAAGATGCTTTGACTCTCTTTGGTTGCACTTTTATATGTTTTAAATAAATAAGCACAAATTCATGTAAAATATATAAAGGAAAGAGGAAAATACGCCAAACAGCGAAAATAATACACTGGAATTAACGTAGTACAGTAAGCCACCTTTGGAGTGGCATGACCCGGTTTCAAACTGGCAACCCAATTCGCCCCCAGATCACTGGCATTGCTGTTTGGTTTGTTTTTTTCTTCCATTTATATTTTTAACCAACGCTGATTTGTTTTTGAAGCGTTTTCTATGTATTCAAGGTATTCTCGCCCATTTTCATTTGACCTGCAAAAACTTAGTTGCCGTTGTGTTAAAGTTCTGTGCTCATTTCCCACGCAGCTCACAAACATGCACATCGAAAAGCACAAACACGGAATACGATAAGGCCTTTTGATCGTCAGTGCCAAGAATTTTAGTTTCCAGCAACACGTTCAACTGTTTTCGAATCTTTACCAACAATGTAGAACAATAGCCCGTTATTTCAAGAACGTAACAATACCACGTTCTTTCAAAGCCGGGTAGATGAATATATAGGTAGTGCCACTCTTCCTCTCACAACGGTAAACATTTTGGACCAAAGATGTACCTGCATTCAACGATTTACCGCCAGAGGGCGCTGTCGTGAAGTAACGGGAAGCGCAAAGCATGATGGGGATCAAAACTATTTAGCGTCACTAAAACAAATTGATCACGATAAGAATACAAAATTAATCGGCTTAAAATATATCGTAATTCAGATTAGGACATTAAAATAATTTTAAGAAAGAACAGAACTGGCTGATCAAGTTTTATTTTTAAAAACCAACATTCAATTTTAAAACGGTTTGTCGTTACGAGTGGAGCTAATTATCACACACGGTTTTGTGTTTGGAGAACGTTCGAGTAGCTTCCTCATCGGCCGTTCAAGCTGAAGCTTCTTCCGCGGTTTACGCTTAGTGTAACGAACTGTATACAGTTTGAATCGAACACAGAATAGGTTCTTCAACTTCGGATGTTGCCCACGCACGAGTATTTGGTCTGTTTCCGCAGGTATTGTCGCTATTATCATGGTTACCATGGCAACGATGCCGCCATGTTTTATTTCAAGTTTCGCCTCCTACCCGGACCAGACAAGTGCTGCCTTCTGGTGCCGTTGGTGTAAGCAGGTCTTTTTTTATCCCCCGTTTCCAGAAAAGCGTCACTACATACTTTCAATATGACCCTGATTTTGTTAAGGTTTTTGATATTGTTAGCATTGTTAGCATTGTTAGCATTGTGCTGATTTTTAGTGGTGTTATCAGTTGCAAGTGTAATGTCTAACCATGTTCCTGCCTTGCTTTCAAAATGTCTCACTACTTAAACACCATATTTCTGTTTTTTTTTCCCTCGCACAATGTCCTTGCATATTTTATGTTGTAATCCGGCACACACAAGTTTCGCAGAACTTCGGGCCGATTGCTGAATAAACCTATTATTATTATTATAAAGCATAGCACGTCTGCCAACAATAGCCGACAATGGGTACGAGCTCTTCGCCGTAATGGACATTAAGTATACCGAAAACCGCAGGCGTTCCTAAACAATGTCCGAGGGCGCGCAGCGTCTCGAGGGCCATTGTTTAGGAATGCACAAGGTTGTTTTTTGGGCCCTTTTACACGTATTAGCGCAATGCTAATGGCTTACACGTCTTTTCTTGTGACTGTTCCTTTAGAGCATTTAGTTTATTTAAAGCTTACATCCGTATTTTATAGGCTTAAGCGTTTTTTTTAATACTTATTTTCACAGCAAGAGAACAACATGTGCACTGGCTTAAATTTCTTGCAAGTAATTGTTGTTCACTTATAGAGATAGCAGTGCTTCACCAAGCGATAAGCACCGAACAACGGTTGTGCGTAAAATGATTGTTGCGCCAACAACGGCGAAATAATTCAACTCATCACTGGAAGTCCATATCTACGAAGTAAATAAGTCGTTCTATCGTACCAGTCTGCCAATTTCGAAGCGCACTGGCCCCGAAATTAACAAACGGATGCTTTCATTTTACTAATGGACAAAATCAACCAAGACAAAACCTTTAGCCAGCCAACAATGTGACATTCCGCGCGACCAGTCATACTTTCCACAGCAGCAATGATAAACGACGTGAACCCAAGTATAGTTAAGGTTATACGGTCGATTGTTTCCGATTGCATCCTGGGAATGTTAGCCAGCCAGTCGACTGCCCTTTTCTTATGATGTATGTACTAGCTGAAGCGCGGTTGGTGTTTTATGCACCGTTTGCAACATTCCGATGGTTTGCTCTCTCATGTGTTTGTTGCGGAAAGGGTGTATTCCGTCTATATATTTGCGCGCACAATGGCTAACAAACGCTGATTTCGCTCACTCAATCAGCGCATCCCCTGACCCGGACTCCATGCCCTTTCGTATGAAGATTTCCACCGGAAATAAATAAATACGCCATTGTACAACTAAGTCCAAACCTTTAGCCCGCCTGCTTTGTCATTTTTTTTTTCAATAACTTAGTTTCACTAATCCTTTTAGTCTTCTGTACGCCGTAACCGGCGAGAAGACGCACACTACTCCGTTCCGTCACGTCACGTCGCAGACCGTCAAATTTCTGTTTGGATTAAAAGCATATAAATTAGAGAAGTCGCGTATACTGCTCCGTCCCGTTCCGTGATGACCCGTCGGCTGACGGACGGGATTGTGGAGGCATTATCTTTTCAGTCAAAAACTGATCGCATCGGAGAAGTGGACGCACCTGCCGTCAGTCGACGGTCGTAGTCGTCTGTCACGTGCCTGCGCACAACGCCTTTCCCCTACTAAATACAGATACGATCCTATTTCAGTTGCCTTCTGGGCTTAAATGTCATCATGCCCGAGCGTAGAGATATACCTAATTTACTACGACTTTCTATTTATTTACCAACTTCACTACAAGTCCTTCTGCACTACAAGTGCATCGTCAATTTGGGCTCGATCAAATTTAAAAGCTCAGCCGAGCCGACTTGAAACTATTAGCGATGGAAGCAATGTGCGCCGGACCATCCGTCGACATCAGTCGTCGGTACGGGATGAAACGGGGCGGAACGGAGTAGTGTGCTACAAGCTTAATGCCTCATTCAACGTAATGTTGCTTGGGCCGGCGTCACGCAGCAAGACCCTAACCCTTCCTCAGACTTAGTGTATGCTGGTTTTTATTTAATTGATCTGGGCAGAAAGTAAAAGCGCTTTCAGTATTTAACCGAGTTTCATTAATCCTTTAATTTTAATCGTCTACAACGACAGAACCTTTAGCCAGCGGTTTAATATTAAGTTGCATAATACCTAAATATGAAGCATTGTTTTATCCATTAAAAATTAGGTTTTCATTTTATTGCATCCGGGTTCAAAGGGTTTAACGAGCGTTAACCACTTCCTGTCATCTGCCCGAAGCCCTAAGGCCCTATGTCTGCAACAATCATTCGGTTTACAATCATCGTATAGAGCAGTGACATTTGCCGCCATATTGGCACCAGTATGGGTGTTGGAGGGCATAACTACAAGGTGCACTACATAAAAATGGAGGGAAAAACAACGGAAGAGCGGATTTCTTAGTCTTAAAATAACGTTGTTTTCTCCAACAACAAAAATCGCGCGTTTTAGGTCTAAGAAATTACTCTTCACAGCATCGGCTTCAGTATGACGCCCTCCTGTTTCTCTCTGCAGTGCCCCTTGCAGCTAACCCAGTAAGGCTCCAGCATATAGTTATATACAATAATACTACGTCGTGTCACTGCTCTATACTGTCATTATTCGAAGATTGTTGTATTCCGCAGTTTTTTTTTTCATGCCGGTTGCTCCGGTGGCTGTTTTACTACACTGTCGTTATTCTGCAACTCGTTTTTATTAATGTAGATAAATACGTGTTCCACTTACCATTTAAGGAATCAACTATTTGAAGTGAGTCCTTCAATGAAGTACGCAAAGCTTGAAGTTGTGTGCTCAAATTAGTAGCCGTTGTTTGTGAGACAAAAACTGAAAACACAAAAAACAGCAAGTAAAACAGCCATTTTCCTGTTATTCAAAAAATCTCTTCACTTTAGGCCTGAAGTCAAGTCATGGCTTATTAGTCCGGGCTGCACGCCATGCTAAATCCACTTAACCTTCTTTTGTTTCATATATAATGTTTTTTGAAGTTTCCTTGAGTACTTTTTCCTCCTAAAACAAAATCCGCCGAGTGCCAGACGCTAAATGTTGAGCAAAATTTTTTATAACGTCAAAAAGACGTCATTTACACGTTTTTTTTTTACACAGCGGGTAAAAGAAAGGTCGTACGACTTTAGGAGACTTAATATCATTTGTAACCCTCGAAATAAGCTAAAGAATGGTCCAAATCATGTCCTTCTATCATTGATAGCAACGGTGTTAGTCCCGTTGAATATTACGTCATATCACGTCTTTGTGACGTTTCCTCGACGTGTGGCTTCCCTGTGGGTCATAAAAAGGTCGTTCGGTTTTGGGAGCCCTACTATCAAGCGCGCGCTAAATAAGGAAGGATATAAGCGGGGGAAAACCAGTTAGCCTTTAAGATCACGTTCGTATACGAGTGTTTAGCGGAAAACGGCACTATTTATAGTTTTTAAAAATTGCTCGCTGAAGTCCGTTGTACGCACGGGTGGTGATGGATGCACCGTTTGCAACGTTTCGTCAACCAAATTTTAACTTCGCTCCCTCAATCAGCAAACCCCCGGCACGACGCAGCCCCGACCCCTTTTAAGGATTAGGTTTCCAGGTACCGACACTTACGTATTTCTATGGGAAGTAAATAAATAAGCTTTTGTAGAACAAAGTTGAAACCTTTAGCCCAAGCTTTGGCAATCGAGTTCCATTTAATCGCACCTTTATTCAGGAACGTAACTTCAAAATAAGGACCCGGAGGCAGGAGCCCAGTGGAGGGCCCCTCTTCATTAAAAAAAAATACAGCCCTTGCAACACAAGGAGAGAGCCCAGTGGATGCCCCTCCCCCAGCTTCAAAGTAAAAAAAAAAAATGGTTTTTACCACGCAAGGCTAGAGCCCAGTGGAGGCCTTTCCCTCTTCCAGTTTTTTTGCCAGAGAAGGAGAGAGCTTGGGGAAGGGGCTCACCCCCCCCCCCCCCCGTCACAAAAAAAATAAATAAAGTAGTTGTTTTTTACCACACAAGATACAACTTTCACGAAACTACAGCAATAACTTTAAAAAAACAGAACAATAATTTTTTTCTGAAATTTTGTGGTTATACAAAAAATTAAATTATCAGTGGCCAAAGTCGAGGGGGGGGGGGGGGCTTTAAATGTCGGCTTTAACATGGGAGGTCGAGGTGAAACCTCCTTTACTAATATTACCAATGTTTTGTATGGTGAGCCAACGGAGAAATGATAGACAGATATGCGAGGAGTTCTGATCGCTTGTTTACGTGGAATCAGCACGGACGCAAGGCACCGCCTGCCTTCACTGTCCTGCAGTGCATTCGTGTCATACGGAGTAGCTTTTTGCCCCCTACCTCTCAAGTTACCCCACGGCCTTGGTCGGGGTAAGTGCGGCTCATTTACCCCGGAGCTTGGAGGTATACCTTTACACCGGTTCATCCTTCGAAATGGGCTACCTCTTAACTGTTATCACCAACTATTTACCTCACGGGTTAGTTACCTCCGAGGTAATGTTTGCCCCGGAACTGAGGGGTAAATCGTCTTCCCTCCCAACTTACCTTCGAACTGATATCACCAAATTCATTTACCCCTCAACTTACCCTCAGAGGTAGGGCTTACCTCCTAACTGTAAGTCCTAAAACAAAAACGAACTCGTTTGATGTTTAAGGTAAGGTTTAACTGACCCGAAGTCAAAACAGCAAAGGAACACAAATAAACTTTCCTGTAAGGGTTCAGATACTGCAGCGATGCTGAATTGTTTAGTCCACTTGAAACCTTACTTCTGTATCCAACCATTATACATGTAATATAATTAAAATCAGACCCCATACATCAAGAGTTTTAATGCCCAAACGAACAAAGAATAATGTAAGGCTGCACATTCAACTGCTTTCTTGGTTAAATTTTATCAGTGTTCTTCAGTCACGTCGTTTACGTTCATCACCCTGCTGATGATACATATATATAATTCTTCAAGATATGCAAGCACTAATTTTCCAGATTGTAATTTCATTATTACGTTCCAGGATATTTTCTGGTATTCAATGGCTCGCACGAACCCTGAATTACCTGTACAGTTGTGCTAAGCACACTAAGACAATTAATTTTAAATATTTTCCGGCGATGTTGTTTAGCCAAGCAGAATGCACCAATCATTAGCTGATGTATCGTTTGCAAAAGTAAAAATGGTAAAAACATTTGAATACAGGAATAAGGTTTCACGTGGACTAAACAGTACAGCAACGCTGCGGTATGTGAAACCTTACAGGAATCTTTATTAGTGTTCCTTTTATGTTTTGACTTCGGATCAGTTAAACCTTACCTTAAGCATCAAACGAGTTCGTTTTTGTTTTCTAATACTACAAAACTATGCTGTAAAGAATGAGAAAATGTAATGACGGTCAGTTAGCTAAGGTTAAGGAACGAGGCTATCCAGCAGAATAAGTATAAAAACGATGAAGGAGTACATTGAAGTAGTCGTTTAACTACATATCTATGCATTCCTTAAGAATGCTCTCCAATCGAGCTCCCTGTTTCTGCATAAATTCTGTTACCCACCCATCTGTCGTCTTTTTTTCATTGGAGGAGGACGGGATAGTAAAATATAAGCGAGAAATTGCGTTTTTCGTTACTACAATAAAAAAACGAAACAGGGACTTGTGTCTTGTTTTATAAAAAAAAAAAAAAAAAAAAAAGGTGATAGGTACTACCTTTTCTGGAGCAGACATTTTGGGTCCGAAAAGGTTGGTCGTGTTTATTGCTGACAGAAAAGCAGTTTGACAAAATATACCGTAAATGAGAGGTTCGCCTACGTATGCGTTTGTTCACACACCTCCAATAGCTAAGCAGAGCAGTTCGATGTTTATTTACATCAATATTGCTGTCAGGAAGAACGTTCAACTCCTTTTCAGTGCAGTCTGAATTATGACCAGAAGGGCTTTAAAAAAAAAGGAAGGGGGGGGGGGGCCGGGGAATCACCATCGGAAAAAAGGCAAATAGCTCTAAAAAGGGCTAATGGCAATAAAAAAGGCCGAAGAGTACAATGTTCAATATAGGCAGGCACTATTTTTCCATCCCCTACAAAAAGCGGTCTAAAGAAATAGGTTTGTAAAAATAACTATTAATGACCGGTCCATATACTGCAATCCTGGAATTGCCTTAGTTTTCATGGTTTTTGCCTTTGTTTTGAAAGCCTTTTTAATTTTTTCTACCGAAAGCGCAACCAAATTAAAAAGGTTTTGCTTTCAATTATGAGCTCATAGGCTTTCAATTCAAGGAAGGTCGTTTTGTCTGTGGTTGTGAAGTTTTTCCTTGTTTCTTTGGTCCAGTTAACTGTGGGAGCATTCTGATGAAACGTTTATTTTGACAGATGCTCAGCTGGAGAAATGCATTTCTTGCTCAGGTGCTTCTCCTTTATCCCCGTTGACCAATCAGAGCCATGCTTTATTTAAAAGTGTATGAAAACACGTCACCGTCAGATGTATAACCAATCACGGCTTGACATTCGCTACCCCTTGGCTTACCTTCTAACTGATATCTCCGAATCAGTTGAGGTGTAAGTTGGGAGGTAAGTTGAGGGTTAACTACCTCCGAGGTAGCTAACCCTCCACTTACCTCTTGACTGTTATCACCGAACTTTTCCCCTTTTCCATTTTCCCCGGAGTTATGGGGTAGCTACCCCGGGAGGTAAACTACCTCGGAGGTGATTTACCCCGTGACTGTTATCCCCGGCGTAACTGTTATCCCCGCCGATAGTAGTATGGGATGGTAGTGCAATAATAACATTGTTCGATCTTGTGCTGTCTTTAACTGCACGGAAAGGCAGAAAAAATGGGCGGAAATTACTTTTATGAGTAAATTAATTCTCCAGAGTTCGTTTTATTGATCTAGATTTATCGATTTAACGATTTATAGATTTAGAAAGCTACCAGACTTTAAATGAAAAAAATTACGCGGAGTATAAAAAAAAGGGAAAAAAAATACTTTATCAGCTGGCCTGGTTCCCCAATCGTCTGTGCGTGTCTTTCTTTGCGCACCGGACCGCAGGTGTCCCTCCCCCCCCCCCCAAAAAAAAATATAGTTGGTGAAATTTGGCCCAGGTGATGTAACTAAGGAACGAATTCTAGGGATGCTAGAATAAAGGCTTTTTTTTTACAACTGAGTCTATTTTTGTCTTTTCTGAAGCTTCAGTGGTAGGCCCCAGTATAAAATCAATCAGGAAGGTAAGCACACTTTAAGAGGGGGGAGGGGGGCACACTTGAAGAAAAGGGGTAAATAAGCAAACATTTTGAGGACTTTTTTTTTACCTTGAACGAAACACTAAATCGGTGTTTCGTCCAAGGTTTAAATACTAATTAGGGATGAGTTCAAGGGCGTCGGCACATAGAGGCACATGCCCCCTCCCCCCCCCCCC
>JAHWFP010258839.1:13760-42169 GCA_023313725.1 Lithobius niger | reverse complement strand
TTGAGGTTGGGGGGGTATCTCAAGAAGCACTTTACTCCATTATCTGAGAACGCACGTTGCACTCTCTCGAGAGCGGGCTTGAGAGCGTGATTGTATATAGATCAGTGGTTCTCTAACTCGCACGTCGTCTGCTTGATCATGGCCACAACCATGTAACGTTCGTTTTTGAAGTTTAGTGCCTCGTTGTGTTCTGAAGAAGGTGAACGGCCTGTTTTCACCGAAAATTCAAGGGAGAATATTTTTGGTTTGCTGAACTGTGTGGAGCATGAAATTTTGGGGTAGGTGGTATTGTGTTAATCTTGCTGCTTCTACGTGAAGGTCTTCCGTTTAGTGGACTGGTAATAATCGAAATTGACCAATAACATCAACAGGTATGTTAGTAGCCGATTGGAGGGCGGCATCTCTTCTCCTAAAAACCATGTTTAATAGCGATCTTGAGCCCCATGCAAAACTGTCCTTAACTGTCAAACTGTCCTCATGCAAAAAATGTACTTATTAGACGCCCTCTTCATTAGGTTGTGGCAATCTTCAACGATCAGATGATCGGCCAATTCGGCGAGTTCAATAATGAGATGCTTCAGCGCAGTAGTAGTTGCAGAATATGCAAGCTCTGCATGAGACTTTGCGCGGATGCTGCATCGCAGGTTAGATTCATCCTCTTCATAGTATGAAAGGGGAATGAAAATCGATGATAGCATCTTTAAAATGGAATCGACTTCCATAGGTTGACTTGAAGTAAAATATTCAGCAGCTTCGAAGGTTTCAAAATGTCTTTTAGAAGGTGCGCCTTTACCAGCTGAGCGGAACAAAAACTTCTCGAGTTTGGGGTTATATGGAGGAAGGGGTTTAAAAAATGAAATTTGTTTTTCCCCTTTCCTCGTTAAGGTTTATTGGCTGAGGAGCTGCCTAAAGGCAACTTCAGACTGTGGAAGATGGGAGTGGAGTTGCCTCTCTCACCCAGAGTTGGCCAGAGTGTCTAGAGGGGGTCGTCTGGATTTATTTCAGGTGGAACATAATCCTTATAGAATTTGGAATCTTTAATCTTTAAGAATGCGAAAAAGTGCTGCAGATAAAGCTTCCAAGGGTACAAAATCGGGACCCTCATAAAATATAACGGATTTATTTTTTGTCTTGATTTTCACTTTTCCTAATATTACGATTATCCTCTTCATCTGAAGATTCGTCTGAATTACTGTAGTAATCGTCGGGATGATTCAAATCATCACTTCCAAAAGAACGGGGACCAATAAATCCACTTTCCTATGTTTCAAAGAAGTAGTGTCAATTCGTTGAAATCAGAGATCCTGTTCTCTTTTCCTCTTCCTTTCGGCACGTTTTTGTTCGAGAAACAAGATATAACATGATTTTCGTTGAATACTATATTCTTTGGGAAGTAAATCAGTGTGTGTTAAGGATGGAGAGACTGATCAACGGTGATTTGGTGATTTGGCGATTCGGAGAAATGACCTATTTTGGAGATCTGATGCTGTTGTTTGGCGAATGACATGAGGACTTGACGATTCGTTATGGTGACGATTCGGCGATTTATCTTTACTTGTTGATGGCTTTGAAAGAATCGACTTGTGAGATCAATAATTGTCATTTTTTCCTTCATGGGGGAGGGGTGTCGGTTTGGCAATTTGACGATTAGAGAAAGAAAGTCCATCGCAATTCTCTACTTCGTTCTGCAATAACAAAATTTTAGTTTACAATATAGAATATGGGTCTCAATGCTTATCACCAAATTTTGCGATATTCACTGTTTTCTTTGTGACCTTTTCTCAGTCAAAAGACTTGAAGGGGGAGCTTGACCCTCAAACGCACTTTAGGGTTTATTGCAACTTAGGTCTTTTGTCGTTTTTAGTTTCACATTTTTCATTAAGAAAATTTTTGCCTTTTTGCCGTGTCACTCATCTCCGGCTCAGACTTGTACGTTTGACGTGAGACTGTCGCAATAGACCCTTTTTCATTAGATTTTGCACTTTTATTTTTACTACATTTAATGTTAACACTATTCTTTTCTTTATTGCTTCGAATTTTGATTTTATCTGATTTTTTGTGGGAAGTGACACGCAGCCACGTCACTTCCTCCTTTTAACCTCCCTTTAAACTACTACTAACTACGTACCTTTGGAGGCTACAGCACAGTAAGTCGCTCCTGGAGATACATACAAGGCACAGGTTTGACGTTTTTTTGCATAACACGCAAACTTATAAACCTGTCGCACAACTTTTAGTTTACCAAGTGAATACTTGTTACAATGTCAAATGGCTTATTTCCTCATGATCGCTTAAATTCACAAAAAAAGACACTCTCGCAGTCTTCCTAATTTTCAACAGTACCCCTACTGTCCTTAAGTCTCAGGCCAGAGCCAAAATACTGTTACGTATTTTGTTAACACGCATTGTTGCAAAAGCTTTGTGGGACATAAGATACTATTGTACTGCCTGTTTTGTAGCAAAAAAACGTATTTTTATCTTTGCTAACTTTACATCCAACCATTGTATCCCTCTAACATCATTGTTGCGCCATCCCTTCCTCCTTCTCCTTTGTCACATTCTTTAATCTAGACACACGCTAGTGTGTAGCGCCAAGTTAGGCAACAATCATCACAACAAACATCACATCAATTCAATTGTCGAGGTTGTAAACCATTGTAGCACCGTGCCATAGCATCAGTGTCTCATATCTTGAAGCAGTTGGGCACATTTCAGGTACTTGGGGAAAAATAATAATGCGGTACAAAAGCTTAAATTGCGTTGAAATCAAGAGCAATGACCCACCTGACAAAAATTAACTCGTGTAGGAATGCCAGGTAAACTGCTTTCAATGCAAAATTTGACCCTCAATAACGTTGAAAATGTGTAACTAGCTAGCTACTAGCTAATTCTAGTCCGCTCATCCCCATGTTAATTTCCATAGGGTGATTATTCATTGATACCGAGATAACGGGAAGGCTTCCAGCTATGAAACTGGACGAATGGCTGCAGTATGATACGAACTGCGTACCTTTTGTGGTTTGGAGTCTAGGAGTATAACGAGGATCGCGTGGGATAGCGCGTAAGTATGAAAATATTGTTAGTATTGTCGGTATCGTCTCTCATTGGAAATCCAAAGTTCAGACAATGACAACGTGTATACTGACGTGCGTGCCTAGACACACACTAGTGTAGCATGATAAACCTAAACAACGTTGCCAAAGAAATTGTATTCACGTCCAATTCACGAAAAATAAACCAACTCTAAAAACAAAGCAAAATAAACAAAGGCAAAAAGTGGTGAAGAGGCCACCAAGTTGAGAGTGGTTCGGCCCTTCAAAGGAGTGATATCAACACACCAAAACAAACGAAATAAAACAAATTACAACAAAATTAAAACCAAACCAAAAACGTGTAAAGAAGTGACCTAGTTTAGAATGGTTCGGCCTATAGGCAAAAGGTAGTATCAAATTGTGGAAAACCAACTTTTTGTTGACGTGCCACTTTATTACACATCTGCACGGTAGTGGAGTTGAGTCTAATACACAATTAAAAAAAAAAGGACTGATATCATATCAAAAACCAAAACTGGTAAAAGGGGCCACCAAGTTCCGAATGGTTCGGTCCTTCAAAGGAGTGATATCATCACACCAAAACATTCGCCAACTTAATCGCACCGAATAATACTTTGGACGTTAAATGAAAACTTGAACATTGCTACCAAAAGTAGCAATGTTCTAGTTTTCATTTAACCTTCGAACTATTAAGCGGTGTGATTAACTTGGCGAATGTTTTGGTGTGTTGATGTCACTCCTTTGAAGGGCTGAACCATCCGGAACTTGGCGGCCCCTTTTATCAGTATTGGTTTTTGATATGATATTTTTTTCTTCAACTGAAATAAGTTGAGAGAGGACGTTTCGTAGATATCCGCCATTACTCGAGGCCTAACAGCCCACGACAGTAATTTGCGATATCTCAAGACAGACTCTAAACTCATCTTGTTTATCCCTCCTGAATAGTAAAGTTTAATTCTAACACCGAATTACAGATTCCAGATTGGCACAGATGTTTCCACAAACGAAAAAAGGATTACTTTGATTCCTGCCTCTAACTGAAACTGGACGGAGACGAGGATAGGAAGGGCGCAACTAGTAACGTAAGTGAGGATCTCCAAACACTTCTAGAAAATAAAGACTGAGGACCTTTTAATTTGTGTTCACGTTTTTTCCACAACCTACTAGATGCTAGTTGCTTGTTCCTGCCTCAGTTATACTGAGAGATCCGTATGCTGTATCCAGGCCTCTACGGATCTGCCTAATTAAGGAGCAATTTACTCCTCTTCATGTCACTTCGCTTCTCAACGGGGAGGACCAAGAGGTCGCGGGTCGTACCACGGTCTGCAAATTAATATCCTTAGCCAGTAGACTCTCACCTCTTGCCCATCAGATACGAAAGACGCAACAGTCCGACTCGGTACTTTATTTAGATGACCAACCGTGGCCAATTAGATTTATTGGTTTAGCCACTCAGCAAGTTGCAATCACCACCCAGTTCGTTATTATGGTAGCAATACCGATATTCAATTGTGTACACGACAGTCCCTGCTGTAATTTTTCACTAGCACTATTTACCACTGTTCTTTGGTTAGATCCTTTTTGACTTCTAATTTTCGAAGCATCGTCAGTTTTAGAAAATTGTGCACTACGAGGTTCCAAATCAACGTTGCTCTTTCCACTGTGCATCCCATTTGTTGGCGTGTGGCGAATGGGTGACTGGTGAGCATCTGAGTCAATAGATGGCGGACAGCGCAGTCGAATTCGAGTCAAGAGTTTTCTGCCACTCATGACCCAAAGAGGCCGCAAAAGCAAAGAATTTTGTTTCAAAAGCATTGAAACGTTCATCAAAGTTTCATTTATAGCCTCAGCATTGACTTCCGCACGCATTAAATCAAGGGAAATGTTCATGCCAGTGTGTGTGGATTTTCACGCCGCTGATATTACGAGCTGGAGGTTACTGGTGGCAAGTGGTGTATTCATTTCCAAACAGTGAAGAATACGTGGCGATGGGCCAGCATTTTTCTTGTCATCTGCTATCGGATTACGAACTACGACAGGAGTTAAGTTTCCATTATGTTTTGCAATAGTTTCGTCGGGATAAAAACACAATGGGAGCAGATAATGCGGTACTGACAACTTCTAGACGTTGAGGTTGAGGTCTATTGAGGTTTTTGCAGCAGTATTGGCTGAGGACAGTTCCAGCAGAGGAAGAATGATCGCGGTTTTCGAGTCGAGCTTTCTTTTGCGCCGATTTCTTCCAAGTTTTTAATACTTTCTTGATCAATTTTTCGTCGTAAATTTTGCAAATTTTGCATTGAACTACCATGAAATTGCATTTCCTGCACTTGCGGCATGCAGGGTGAAAATTCTGTGGAGTTTTAGGAAGGAACATGTTGAAAAATTGACTGATCCAAGTAGCTCATGTAGTTTTTCGTTCTTCCATGTTGTGTGATTTGGCGATAAGGCGATTAACCTAACAAAAAAGCATACACAGGGCTCCGTGTGTTTACACGAAGTGAGAGCGAAGTGAGAGCCATGGCCGCTATACCATTATTATATGGGAAGCGCCAACAGCGCTTCTAGCGGGAGTTTAGCTGAACTAATCGTACTGAGATTTAAAACAGAATTTAAGTTTTAAATTAATTTCGAGCATTTAAAAGCAAAATCGAAGCCTAAAGCATAAAGCAAAATCGATAAGCAAAATAAAGCATAAAGCAAAATCGATTTAGCATATACTGAAGGTTAGTATTTTGTAGATAGTACGAAACATTGTTTAAAATGTACCAAATTTGAAATGAAATAATGATTTCAAATGTGCCAATTAAAGAATACATTGTACACAATTTGAATAACAATGGTGGAGTGAAAATTTTGGGGTTGCCAATGTCTTCAGCAAGATAGCTGGTGGGCTTAACAAAAAATAGCGAGGTTAAGAGACTTGATAAAACCTACTATCGACGTGTTCTGAAGGTAAGAAGAAATTAGCACTCGGAACCAAAGTTGTTGTGAACTAATATAAAACTCATTTTAAGAAAATGGCTGTTGAAGTTTCCACAGACGAGTATGTTGAAACTTTTGTTAAAAATAAAAGGATTACTGTCTTGCCAAAATGCAAGTTTTAAATTGTGAACTTCTTTGTTGTTATTATTCTTGCTATTTTTCATGTCATGTACTGCTCCTGGTGAGTGATTTGACATTACTAATAAAGTTAAAAGTTAAGTTGAGTGTAGAAAACAGTGCAACTTTTTTTTTGCTTGCAGTGGACAGCTGAATGTTCTAACACTTCTACTTCCCTGAAAACTATACATGAAAACTGTTATTTTGCACCACTTACTCTGCCCAATGAAGAAAATGAAAAAATATCACAAATTAAAAAAAATATCATACAAGACCGTAAACTATCGGAATTAAAGGGAATTAAATTTGTCCTACGGTTAGGTGGAGGTTATAAGGCAAAACTGAATCATCTGTAACTAGTGCTAGTTTTTTTTTTGTTGGTGATATTTTTAATATTCTGTTAGGTTAGCATTTGAGACATCTTCTGCATGTCCTTGGCAACCTTGATACATGCTTTAAAAGGCAGTACTAACATTATTATTTGCAAACTCCACAGTACTTAGTATTAACGACTATCACGTTTTTCACCATCTTTTAAATATTGGCCAAAAATTAACCCTCTCTATTTACCCCCTTTTAGCTCGAAGTTCTTCGGTGTCTTGAGCAGCACCAACAGGTGGAAGCTCCATTTCATTTTCAGGCGAACTTTCTCTTTCCCACTTCGATGATCTTCTCTCGCTATGATGTACAACTCGGATCTGCATCTATTAATAAACCAGAAAGGTGAATAAAAAATGAGTAACAACTAATAGATTATTAACAGGACTTAAAAACGGCTTTGCCATTTAGAAAAAAAAAAGTGTTATGTTTGTAACCCCACGGAACTCACGGCTCTGAAGGTACACAAATAAAAAACGTATTCGAGTTCACTCGAACGATATCGAATTATAATCTGAACTCCAGTTCCAGGGAACAAGGTTTTACTCACTGGTAGTCAAAAAGTGAAGGCAATTTGTGTTTGAAATGTGTCATGTTTGTTTTGTTTGTTTGTGTGTGTGTGTGTGTTTGTAATATGTGTATTATATAGGCATTTTTCTTTTTGTATTTGTTTTGTCTGTGTTTGTTATTTTAAGTCTGTCTCGTGTCTGTGTATTTTGTGTGTGCATTTATAATTTGTGAATCATGCAGACTCTTGTTAACGGAGTTTGTGTTGTCTGTGCTTGAGTTTGTCGGTTAGCTGTTTTAGTTATTTTCATGTGAGTGCTTATGCGTTCATTTTGTGTTTTTTTTTTTTTTTAATTTTTCAATTTTGTACGCATTTTGTTGCGGCTTAGTTGTTTCACGTGTGTGTAGATGTTTTTATTTTGTGTTTACATTTTTATGTGCAAAATATCCAACCGTTTTTTTTTTTGTTTTATTAGTTATGTAGTGTGTCTCAAAATTCCCCTGCCAGGTGAAATACGTCGTTTAAGCTTGGATATGGGTTGTTAACAATAACATGCTCATGTAGGAAATCACCTATGGCAAATCAAATGAGGATATACAAAATGACCCTTTAAGCTTCAGTTAACTCTGTAATACAGGCAGCTCCACACCGTACTGTCGTTTAAGAAAAGTAGATTACCAGCACTTTCCTAAAGGGGACGGAGAGCCTGTCAGGGACCGCCTCCAGATAGCGACAAGTCCCCGACAGCACACTCTTTCCTTCCCAGTTTCCCGCTTATCATGCAGCAGTGCTGCATGAGAAGCCATGTCGAGGCAGTGGCTACTTGGAGGCCTCTGCCCATTTTCCAGTATTAAACCCAGTTGTATCCACGAAACCTCGTTTTTCATCCTTCAGAGTTGTGAGGGCAGGCAGGATCAGGACACAGAAAACTCTCCCCTCACAATCCTAACTCAATTAGTATTACAGCTTTTGGTTTTGTGCACATGCTACTGGCCAAGTCCAGCTAAAGACAGTGGCATACTTAAATCACGGAAAAAAGAAAGGACTTTTCAGCACTTATATACCAGAATGTTTTTTCGTTTCCTGCACTTTTACCACAAATGTTTTTTTAAATTTATTATGTCAGGGTAATTAATCATAGGTAAACAAAATAACTTAGAACATGCTTTGGTTACAGTACAATCCTTCATCAGATTTTAGTAATTCGCTGTGTCTACAAAGAATATTGGCATTTTTCAACCTACTGTACTTTTGTCATTTTAATGAAATCAGGATTTTTAGATTTGGTTGACTTAAATTTCATGAACACTGATACAGTCTGTCTCAAGTTGTTTTATGTGCACAAACACACAGATGTACCGAACAAGTCTAACAGGCCCTTCCAGATAAAAATGAACACTGTGTTGAGGGGGCTCGTTCATTGGCTGTAGGTCCTCCTCAATTGTGAAACGTGCTTAAAACTTACACAGCGGAGTTCCACCTTCTTTTAGCATGGGTTCTATTATATGCCAAATTTTAATTTGAAATCAACTCTTGGTCATACCAAAATTTCCCAATCGGACATTTTTTTCCATGTGGGGTCGAAGATTCATCCTTTAAAAAATATACAGCAAGAGAAAAAATACATACCAACTAACTGTATATTGATTTAAAAATTGCCAAAGCATCTGATCACAAATAAAACATACCAAAATGGGCAAAGAGCCCAGTACGACAAATTGTGTAATTTAAATTTAAATTAAATTTAAATTTTAATTGTGTGAAAATGTTATAATCAATTAATATCAATAATTATACCACAGCTGTAACGTCACGCTAACTCAACGACATGCTAAATTTCCATAGGTTACATCCCGTTAACCGTGAGCGGAAGTGTGTGTCATCGCAAAAAGTGTAGATTATCAAGTTACCCCCACACTTTTGCCGATAACCCACACTTTTGACACTTCCGGATCACGCGACCGGGAACGCACTCATCCACCAACCAAATACAGTGTCCAAAAACGTAACACAATAAAAACATATAAAAGGAATTACTTAACTTCCCAGGATGTCCCGAATGAAATCTTATACCTGCTAACTCTCACAGGTCTGGCCCATTTCTAAGTTTAATAACTCCCGTCTAACTCCCCCCTCCCCCTCCACAAACTAAAATGGAATGACCTTCATTCATACCGATACACCTATTAGTCTATTACCGCAATTTTGAAACAATTCTCAAATTACAAACGCACAAAATTAATTGCTTACCTTTCCTGAATGTAATTTTATCCCTGCTGCATCACATATCGACGTTTATTCACCCGGGGGGATTGGAAAACACGAGGATCAACCTTCCAATGTCAACCCTTCCGACGTGAACGACGCTTATGTTTAACTCCCCTCCCCCCTCCCTCCACCCACAAACGAACCAAAGGACTCGTCTATCACACACTTCCTCCTCCACAAACTAAAATGGGATGACCTTCATTCATTTCCAGATACTGATTGATCACAGTTTTCTTGAAGCAATTTTCAAGAAACACAAACACGTTTTAATTAAAAAAGAGTTACCTTGACGTCCCAACCGTGATATAAATCATTTGTTCGTGACTAAACTGACGGTTATCGATTATTATACCACAGCTGCGAGGATTTCCCGGCGATACTATATGCAAATCTCGCAAATCTTGCATATAGTCTCGCCGGGAAATCCTCGCAGTTGTGGTATAAAAATCGATAACCGTCAGTTTGTCACCAATAACTATTACTTATTCCATGTTGAAGAACGTTCATAAGAGCCATAAAACATATGGTTGTAATTAGTTAGTTACTTCTCCTGTTTCAACTGTTCATGCAAGACTCGTACACATATGCTTTCGTTATTTATTAAAATCTTATGAGTTAGTTGTACAGGTGTGGCAAAATGTTGCACAATTTTGTAGTTATCCACCCAAGACGGGCATTCAAAACACTGTTTACATATTTAACTAAGTAGTGAGACTTGGTTTGGCAGTACGAAACTAATGCTTGCGTTGGCTACTGTTGTGGCTAGCACCTCGTGTCCAATAAACAGAGGGGAGAAATTGACCCAATTAAAACAGAAACCCACACATCTGACCGAATATATATAATCAGCAGATTCACGGTTGGAAATCGATTATTTTATGGTAGGAGAATGGTTATTTATGAATGAAACCAGCCATAATGTTAAGTGCAATGAAGACATGATTAATCTTGAACAAGTAGTTGCCATAAACTGACCATGAGAGGAAAACAATCTGCCACGACGTTTGCTTCATTCAGTTTTTCTTGGCAAGCAGCATAATTTGTTTTGGAATCAAGGGTGGATCCGAGGGAGGGGCCGAGGTGGCTGCGGCCTCCTCCAAAAGAAATAAACATTAAAAATTTGCCGATTTTTTTTTTAAACGCATTTAAATTACAAAAGAAATGCACGAAACCTTAGAAAAATCATCCTGCGGCCCCCTCCAAGACTTCGTTCTGGATCCGCCCTTGTTTGGTATTTAGATCACCATTCAGAAGTCTGGCCATCACAATCAAGCCCGTTTAAAACAATATCTGCTCAGGAAGGTTATTTACTTAACGTCACCATTTGTAACAAGGTCCAATTTTTTTTTTAAACGTAGGCATACAGGAGGGTGACAACTGGCAACATTCTACCTAACACTCATTGGCTTTGAGATCCAGCTCCAAGATAATGCAATAGTCTACTGTCTTTCGGTTTTTAATAGAAGATTCTCATACAGAAATGATTTGTCTGTAATATTCTCCGAATGCTTCAGTTAGCACCAACCAGCATGTCATCAAAGCTTTAACAGATTATATTTCGAAATCCCCAATATACACTAATGCAATATATTTAGTATGGTTTAGAGTTAAGATTTTCTACAAAAATATTAGACTGATACATAACTGAACACCACACAGTTGGTGCAGTAGTGAGACTGTTAAGCAAAGGAATGGAACCACAATGCTGATCAGCTTTACCATCTAAATCCAAGGTAATATAATGACCCAGTCTTACAGTTTTTGTATTGTGAATTAATTCACAATACTTCAGAACAGGGGGTGTAAACAAGATCAGTTTCTAGGGGGCCAACTAATTTTTAGTTCACAAATCACCAGTACATGATCGTTGATAGCGCCACAGTTGGAATCGTGTCATCGTTTGATTCTTCTGAGCAAGCCAGTACCTTGCAAAATGAACATAGCTGAGTTAATCTAAAAGTTGAATCTAAAAGCGGAGCGATTTCAAAATTGAGGTTTTGGTAACTAGCAGAGACCTTGTACGTTGTGTTGTTACGCTCGTGCGTTAATAGTACCTGCGCATTTTGAGGTTTCTACGGCTTACTTTAAATAACGGTGACACATGTGACAATACGGAATGAAAATCAGTCATACTACTGATAATATTTAATCCAAAAAATGGTGCAATTTTTTTTTGTATGGAGATTATTGGATTACTGTCAAGTGGCGCTTGAACATTGCTCATCCACCAAGGAGATGCCATCCAACTTAGGCAGTCAGTTAGCTTCTAAAATGTAAACATTCAAATATTTTCTCTTGTTCTAAAGAAAATAGTAAACATTAAATTTCATAACGAGGAGAGTGCTTGGGACGACTCCTGGATTGTTTCGTAACAAACCGTATTCGTTACCGTACTTTCTTTCCAATGCAGAAAAACTCAAACCACAGCCAGCCATACACTCAAAAAAAAAAAATCAATCAATCAAGATGTTTCCCATAACGTAGCAAATACTTTCAGACTTTTCTCGTAACATCGCAAAAAGCACTGGAAATTATTTTTGGAATGCATGTTTTAATTTGTTGGCATAAAAGCCATGCTAAAATCACGCAAACCTTCCATGTGCGTGAAGAGTACAATTTACGTAGTAGGTTTTCCGGTGAAAAGTATTAATTTTGAAAATAATGAATTGCAAAAATTATGCTAAAAATTCATTCAGTGGCTTTTCACGCAGTTCTCTATGCCTAGTGAGATTTACCTTGCTGGGTTTGGGTATGGGCCTGACCGCAGCAACAGACAGAGTTGCATAATCCGTATTTATTTTGAAGTTATATTGCCAAAGGCTTTTAAATATACATAAACTAAAGAGTTAAAGTAATCTGGGTCTTTCCCGTTATGTCACCACCAGCTTTTTTTCTCTTCACATTCACAGGCATATACTTAGGTAGGTTACATTTGGTCCAGTGATGCCCTCAGGTGGGAGGGGGAAGGGGGGGGGGGGGGGGCAAGCAAGCCAGCGCAACTGCTCCCCCTCAAGACATGGGACTAAATAATATCCAAGGCAGTTTATGTAATTTGGCTAGGGTATGTAATTTCGATTTTTCCTATAAAGTCTCCACCAGCCATTTCTTTGTCTTTACCGAGCATTTTACATCATTCACATGCACATACTTCGGTTAGGTTAGGTTATGTATGGTTCAGCGGCATACCCCAGTTGGGGTAACTTGCCTTCCCCCCCCCCCCAACTTGGGATATTAGATTAGATGATGTTCGGCTCAGTGGCACATCCAGGGGAAGGGGGGGGGGGGAGCAAGCAAGCTGAGGCAATTTTTCCACCCCACAATACCGGGGACTAAATAATTTCCTGGCTAGTTTATGTAATCTGGGTTTTCCCATTGTGTCACCACCAGCTTTTTTTTTTCTTTTTACCGAGCTCTTTACATTCACAGGCATGTTCTTCAGTTATGTTCGGTAAAGTTTAATTCAATGGTGCACCCTCTTCTCCCCCTGACCTGGGATGGTGGAGAGGACAGGAGGAAGGCAAGCAAACTAGTGCAAGTGCCCCCACTCCACTAAGTACTGGACTTAAATAATTTCCAGGTGGATTATGTATTTTGGGTCTTTCCCATTATGTAACCACTAGCATTTATTTCATTTTTACATTCACAAGCACATACTTTGGTTATGTTATGTTAGGTAAAGTTACATTTGGTTCAGTGGCGCACTCAAGTGAATAGGGAAAGCAAACAAGCTGGGGGAACTGCCCTCTCCAACGCCTGGGCTGTTAGATTAGGTTATGCTTGGTTCAGTAGCACATCCAGGGGAAGGGGGAGGGCAAGCAAACTGGGGCAACTGCTCCCCCCCCCCCCACTTCCGCCAAGATCTGGGATTAAATCTCCAGGGTAGTTTATGTGAATAGGATCTTTCCCGTTATGTCACCATCAGCTTTTCTTTTTATGACCTGAGCTTGTCACATTCACAGGCACGTACTTTGTTCAGTTAGGTTAGGTTACGTTTCGTTCAATTGCACACCCAGGTGAGGGGGAGGGGGGCAAGCAAGCTGGGGCAACTACTCCCCCTAAGATCTGAGCCTAAATAATTTCCTGGGTAGTTTTTTCGGTTTATTTTTACATTCGTAGGCATGTACTATTCTCATGTTGTGGTAGATGGGCTATGTTTGGTTCAGTGGGGTGCACCCAGGTTGGGCGAGGGGGCAAGCAGGCTGGCAACTCCCCCCCCCCCCCAGACCTGGGATGTTAGATTAGGTTATGTAGGTGCACAGTGACACATCCAGGGGAAGAGGGAGGAGGCAGGCAAGCTGGAGGAACTCCATCCCCCGAAGATAGTAAGACACACAAAAGCTTAAATTAAGCATCATTCCAATTTGTTAACCGTCATACTACTTAAGTTTAATTAATGCAAAAAACACCCATTAATAACCAAAAATGTATGCTATTTTCATAACCAGAGTACATAAAGAAATAAATGCATATCCTATTTCCCGAGGAAAAAACAAATTCACAATACACTATAAGAGTTAGGCCTTATTTTGTTACGGTAATAGAAGGTTCTTATATATATGACATGGTGTATCCGTAATATCTCCCCAGTGCCACCAGTTAGTTAGAGTGCACCTGAATGTCTATCGTTCCTGCATAGTAAAGCTTTTCGTTGTGATTACTTTACGTTTTTAAGTTATTTCAGAAAACTACTGCAGTGCCATGCAGGCTCTGTAGCAACAAAAACATACAAAAATACATCTTATAGAATGGTTCCAACATGGCTTTAACTGTAATTCAAGGGATTCATGGGTTTGCTACGCAAATAATACTTCCAAACATTTGCAGCTTCCTTTATGATTCAAAATAGGTCTTACATTTCTTAAATTATCTAATCTTAACAGGAGTTTCAGTGCTTTCTAGGACTAAGCAAGCAATCGCTAGGCTTTGCAAAGGAAATAAGGCTTTCATGACCAGCTAATGTCTGTTCATCTGTAATTTTGTTTCCATTCCAAAACTACACGGACTACCGAAACCACACACTTCATTGTTGTATTTCAATATTTAATGGGTATAATGCCATGTTTTCCTTATCCAGACTAAATGGGTACAAATCCCATGTTTTTCCCACCTCACACCTGATAGGTACAACTCCTGTGTTTTCTATACCCTTAAATTTGGTAGACTTGCAGGTAACACTAAACTTAGCTTAAAACTGGGGATACTACACGATTTTCGGTAAAGGGTTCAGAAGGAGGGATACTGGAAGGAAGTCCCAAATAATGCAGGGAAGTGGGGCAAGATAATTAGAAGTGTGTTGTTTTAAAATAATCTGCAACCTTTTCTCTTATGACCCCTAAGAACTACAAACCATCTATTTTTTTTTATTAGATTAAAAAATTCTGTAACAGATGGTATTGGGACCTAGGTAACTTGAGTAACAATTGCACTTTCAACAAAGTTGCCTCTAATGACTTGTGCATTCATTCACCATTCTAAAATGGAATTCTCACCCTAAAATTTGTTTTTACTTATCCTAAAATACATACCTGTATTTTATAACCACACTCACTGTGATATTATGAAATTGAAATTATGAAATTGAAATTTTGGTAGTGGTTGTTGGGCTGCTCGGTGGGTTTTGTGTTAATGGTTTATTTATTGTTCATTTGCTTCATTTTACTTTATTTTATTATTCATTGTGCTTATTTCATAATTTAATTGTTTATTATTTATTGTTCAGTTACTTTATTTTACTATTTATTGTACTTGTTACATTATTTATTTTTTATTTTTTTTTTTCTATGTGGTTTATAAGGATAAATTTATTGGGTAATTTATTTAATGACTTTATTTGTCTAAGTTATTGGTTTATTTTGCACTTTGTGAATTGCCCCTATTCAGTTTAACAGTTAGGTATTATTTATTTATTTATTTATATACAGTTATAAAGTTGTATTTATTTATTAATTATTTAGTTTATTAGAGTTTTAGTTTTTAATAAAACTACCAGTAAACTTGACGCTCTTGTAGAAGCAGGGGCTTTGATTTATAACAAGTTAAATTGCTGTTTAGCAATCCGTTTTTAAGCCTAGATCATAATCTTTTTATACGCCTATGTTATCTCTTTGTGCTTCTGCTTTATCATATACGTAACGTCTTGTAGGCGTATTGACAGTATTTATTAAAGTTAAAGTATAAGTTCACAAGAAATACCGGAGCTTGCCTCCGTTTGCTGTAAACGAAATTGTGTTTGCAAAAATTCGCAATCAAAGGTGTTGCTTATGTATATTTGTTTTTACTACTATTGTTGCTTATGTTTCCAGCTTTCTTTTGGTGGGTTACATATCTAAATCAATGGAACCATCACTGAGAAACGTAAACTCAAAGTTAAAAATTCGTAGCGAAAATCATGTGTTAATGGCCGTTCAAACGTGTGACTATTTGATGCCCGGTCAACATCATCTAGCTTATTTCTGATTGGTTGGCCGGAAACACAGTCCACAGGGGCGCGCTTCGCGCGCACTATTATATACATCGAGAATTAGTGTAATCAGAAATAGTACGACGCAAGCATTCGTGAAACAAGGAACAAATTAATGCCACTTCCTTGTTTCACGATTACATGCGTTATATGTAAAGACCCAGAATTCGAAACTGAAACTAAGGCTCCATTTAAAACGCCAATCAGAACCGAGCGACACCATGTTGACCGGACATCAAATAGCAGCTACTCGTTTTTAAGATGGCGGCCATCGCCAGTGTTAGCGAATTTCAAGTCATCGTATCTCCCTTAGTTTTAACCAATTTAAATTCTGTAAACGTCCGATTTTAGGTCTTTTAGCCAGGGCTCAGAATAGTATTTTTTTTTCTAGCTTTATTAGTTAATTATAAATCCGTAATGTTAGTTAGTATGGTTGGAGCTCCCAAGCGTCGCTGTGAAAGCTTTCTCTGCCATCGTAGGCTCACGGTGTGAAAGCCTCAGTTGGGAGAAAACACAAATTCGCTTGCGAAAAATTCAAGTCTCAGGTTGGCCAGTTGTCTACGAATTGGTCCGCGGTTTGCTCCCCTATCCATACGGGAGAGGGTGGGGGTCTAGTATTACTCAGATCACACAGGGGCTAGCAAGAGCTACGCCCAAGAAGTTAGGCGTGACCAAGTCGGCTAAGCCTAGGAGGAGCTGCAAAAAGTGTAATAATGTCTACAGCTAGACACAGGTAACTCAACTTTAGTTAGTGCCATGGATCTTTAAATTAATTAATTTAATTTTAAAGACAGCTGTAGTAGCCATTTTTTTAATGGGGTCCCTCCTTTGATTTAGAATTAACTTAAAGTAACTTTGCCAGGAGGGGAGTAGTTTAACGGGTAGTGCCAATATCTTGAAGCTAGGTTAGTGGGGTAAATTGGCAGTGAATAGTGAGGACACCGTTACTGAAGGTTAGGGTTCCTTAAAAATCACAAAACTAACTTACTTTTATTTTATCCACCCTAGTTGTAAATGGATAATTAACAAAATTCTGCACTTAAAATTTACAAGTTATTTTCGAATGTTTTTAAATGTTCAGTCAAGCATTTAAAAGGTTGTTCTTCAAACCAAGAGGTTTCTAGATCGTTTCGACTTTTGTTTCAGTTTTATTACCGGAGAATCCCGTTAATCCACGTAGTCAAATCTCAGATGGTTCATTCGAAAAAGAACTGGTTTAAATTTTAGTGGGTTTGTTTAATTCTGTTTTGACCGAATCCGAGTTTGCTATTTCTAGTCACAGTATGTATTCTACAAGTGTCATTTGCATAATTCGCGTTGATTCTTCTGAATTTTAAGTTAGCATCTGTAGGCTACTACAGAAATAGTGTCTGTTAATATAACAGATGGTGGCAGCAAAGTTAGTTTGATGTCCCAATGCCAAACAGCTTTGTTCTAAACTAATGAAGTAGGTTCCCTAGGCAGTTTTAGGGTAAACCTATACCAATGCTCATGTTTAAAACCCCAAAACTTTGAAAGTAACTCATTAGCTAGCTGCCAGGCGGGCCATCCTGCTACATGCAGTGCCACCCTTTCCCCTCACTTTTTTCGTTTATACCGTACCTTCTTTCAGGTTCAACATAAGAGGGGTTGGTGGGTGGGTTCCATAAATGTAAGTATTTTAGGATAACTAAAAGCTAATTCTAGGATTACAATTGCGTTTTTACTTTTTTCCTAAAATATTGACTTTTATTTTATGCTGGCTTTTGTAGCGGCGGACGCTACGACGGCTGAGGTGCTTGTAGCGCCCCCGACATCATTGGTTGACGAGTACTTCTTAGCATCAAGTTTTGTGGTTATTACGACTTTTTACGACAATAAACACAGCATGGGCTACAGTCCCGGCTTGGGGAATGGAGCGTCGGTGTCCTATTATAGGCCTCACCTTAATGCTACCGGTAATTTCACTGCCACCACCGGTGGATTAATTTAATTGCTTAAACGAAGTACAAAGCTAAAAGGGCTACATAATAGTTTGCACTTTTTTTTTTTTTTAATTTTGACGAGCCTTACGTCAGCCGAAGCAATTAATGCTTGTATGGCTGAACCCGCTCAATTTTGAACATTACCAGATTATTTTTGGGAGAAGAAGAAATCTGGTAAAGGTAGGTGCCAGCTCGGGGATTCGACCCGGGAAACCTCCAATCATCGTCGGGGCCGAAAGATTGTCCAGAATTAGCCAAAATACATCCCATAGCCGCTGAAGGAGCATGGTAGCCTCTCACGCTACCCTGGCCGGCAGTCCTGGCGGGGACTTTGCCAAGGTCCCCTTTCCAGGGGTTCGACCAGATCCGCAAACCTCCAGCAACCAGGCTGAGCTCTCTCACCGCTCAGCCACGATGACCACTGAGCAAACAAAACAATTAATCTGCTAGGGAACGAACCTGAGGTTTAAAAACTCTTGGTTTTTATTTTAAAATATCAGAAGAATGAAAAATAAACACTTTTACATTTGTAGTTCACTAGTTTGCCTTTGACAAGTTTGCAAAAACAATTTAACAGAATTTACATTTTAGTAATTCATTTTTAAACAAGAACAACGAAGTTGACTCTTATACACATTTAATTTCGAATAGAAAAAGTATTTTTTTCTTGGGTTCCAATCCTGGAATACCCAGCAAGCTGAATCGTGTCCGCTAAGTTACAACTATATTTGACAACTGTAGTTTTCAAGTCGTCCAACAGTTATTTTTCCCTGAATCCACGAGGATCAAACCTTTGTTCCTATCAAATCCTTTGTTTATATTTAAAAACGAACAAAGAATGAACTTGGCTTTTTAGGAATAGATGCCTACTCTAACATTATGGTGGTAGAGACCAGCAATGCCAATTTGGCTTACCAACCAAAAAGACTCTAAGCTAGAGGTTAATTTAAGTTTAGACTATGAATTTAGAATTGGGGGTCCTAAAGATAAACTTTTAAAGTTAAACTAGTTACTTACAAACCACTACCATATTGCCCGGCATGGCAACCACGGACATGACATTTCCACTCCCGACCTGTGTGACCCTTCTAGCTTGAGAGATCTGTGAGCTGTGCTCAGGAGGGAGCAGTGTGGGGGCTTTTTATGCTAGAGCAGCGGATTCTCGCGATCAAAGCGCGGACGCCGAGGAGAGCTGCGGGGGTCTGATTGGTGGAGGGCCAGGAGAACAATGGGAAGTGGGAGGAGAAGTCGGTTTGGCAAAGGGTTTTGGTGCAGAGCCGTTTGAAGGAGTAGGGACATGTAAAGATAGGCCAAATTGAGTTTTACTCAAGTGAACTTTGGGAAAAGGCCTTTACTTTAAAATATTGATTACTGAATAAATATTTACATGATTGCATCGTGAATAGCCTCTGGTTAAAGCTTAGTACTTTGGCTTGGGTAATGCATAAAGCATTACTATTAAATTTAACAAGCTTTAACTGTAAACTGCAGTGTTATACACCACAACTAGGTTGGGGGGGAAGCGGGATTCGGATTTTTATGCACAGTTTGACTTTGGATTGCTTTGGCAACAGATCTTTATAAGTTTCTTTTGGTTTTAATAGTAGGACAAGCTAGTAGTATCATTCGGATGGTTACAGTCGGGTTTTTAAGGAGAACTAAAGCAAACATATATACACAAAAATTCGTGTCCGTTAGAATGCCGATGTTTAATCATTTCGGACTAATGTTAGCGTTTCTGGGGGTAAAAGAATAAAAGGTTAAATAGACTAGTAAAATAATCTAGCTTAGTTGAATGCTATAACGCATTAAGTTAACATAATAAAAAATATCACACTTGAAATGGTTGTCTGTATCCACATGTATGTGAGGTTAAGTACCAAAGGCAGCCCCTCCTAATTCACAACTAAGCTAGTGTCTTTGGGCTTTTTGCCCTAAAATAGAAATAATCAAACGAAATACAAAGATACAAGTCTTCAATAATGGCGGCCATGATGAAGGAGTGCTGCGGTTGGTTTTGGACGATTTTCAATTGTTGATTGTAGATCTTCTAGATTGAATTTTTGGATTCGGGCTTCCTCAAGAGGTGGATATTATTGCAAGCTATTAAATGGTGAAGAGTTTGACCGATTCTGTCCATTATTGAGAAAATGGCTAAACTAGTCGAACCCTGAGCCTGTTACTTTCTAATCTATTCTCCCCTTCTCTCCATTTACTCATATTCCAGAGGGAGAGGTAACACTAATTTTAAGTTCTATAAGAGCGGGATACAATATGCATTCCCTAACTGGGTTTGGTACTGTTACCCGACACTCAGTTGCACGACAGTACTTTTTCCCGACTACCTTTTCTCGACAGGTCTTTTGCGCGACAGTGATGTTTGCCCAACAGATGAGTTACTAGCATTGGGTTCAGGGTGGTGGATGTTGGCCTTTAAGTTTATGTTAAGATTCCACAGTTTCTTTACGACTAACTCTTTTGAACTCACTGACTCACCCCTCGATTCCTGTATTGTGTCTACCGGTCTTGTCTTCTGCTGGTGTTGTTACAATATGTTTCCACCACCACCGTGGAATCGAACAATCACACGCCCTGTTCGGCCACCACTACACCGGGTTAGTGGTGGTGAATGTCTGGAAACGGAGACCTGGAGACTAGAAGTTAGAGTGACACTTATTTATTCGTGAACCGACGAGCTGATGAGCGACCATCGAGCATGTCCTCCACGTTGCCTTCCTTAGTCCTCTCTGTGTCTTGACCAGGTGTGATAGGTCGAGAAGCAGGCAGTGATGTAGGTGGGGGGATGAGAGGTAGTACCCTCACACTACAAATACACAAAACATGCACTGCCCTAAAAAAACGTTTTAATAATATAAATAGTTAACTAAGTAGGTATTTTTGTTAACAAAGCTGAACAGTTAACAAAGCAGAAATACAACTTGCATGTAGGTGATTTTGGCATTCCTCGAACAATGTCTTCTGCTCTTCAAATAACTTGGAACTGCTCCTTGTGCAATTCAGCCGCAATCTTGTAGATGCTGACATAGGGACTTCCAACCAAAGTTTCGAAACACTGGTGTCATGACTACTACTTTTTGCGTTCGAGAGACACCATCTCTGGTTTGTTCTAACACAGACAAACACTCTAGTGGATACATTGGAGCTGCTCCGGTAATAGTGCCTGTGCTTGAGGTTCGTCTGATTCTCCCAAGGATATAAGTTTCTTCAAACCATTGAGTTATTTCAACTGCTTCATCTTAGTAGATTGAAACTATTAGGAATCTCACCTGGAGGAAAGAAAGCCAATGCAACTAAATGAAGCTTTAAACTAACTTCTTGTCGTCACATGAGCAGCCTGTATGTGGTGCCAAATAATCTCTCCCTAGTGGAATAAGCATCTCTTATTGATGGCATCTAGAAATTCTCATTTAGAAGTCTTAATTGAAGCATGTCGAAAGTCTGTCAGAGTAGGATTGAGTGCAATGCCCCCCCAAAAAATTGGAGTAACAAGAATATATAATTGGAGTTGCAAGAATATATAATTTCTCACACACGAAAGTTCAGTTCAGTAGCATTCAGCAGCACAGCAAACTCTTAGGTTATTATGGGTTAAAATTAAATAAGCAGCCAGTGGTGGATTTAAGGGGGGGTGCGGTCCAGGGCGGCCACACCCCCCAGATACTTGTAATATTCCCCTTCCCCTTCTACATACTGCCAAACCTGAGCTACTGTTAAACCTGCGTTTAAACAAAAAAAATGATAAAATCTTCCCGGTTCATTCTCCACTTCAACTTAGGGAAAGGGGTGGGGGAAAGGATTAAGAAATTTCAGTTGTAGGAAGGCACAGCATAGCGTATCATTTCGTTTTAAGTTGCCTACCAGTCAGTTACACATCACGAAACGAAGGAAAGTTTGAACTACAACAAACGTGTTGAACTTTTTCTCACTGCTGCAAAAACAAGTTGGTAGCGAAGCAGCAACTGATTCAAAGAATTGTGCAAACAGTTAGAAGGATTAGAGGCTGCAGAAAAAGAAATATCACTACGGAAGGTGCGGAAAATCGGTCAAAGTGTCTTGGCTCAAAAACTGGCCGTCTAAACATCATGATCTAAAACGCCAGTGCATCCCGACATCAAGTGTCAGTCAATGCGACGATATCGGGCTTTTTTGACACGCTGCAGCAGTGTGAGTGATGAAAAAAAAGAACATTTTGCCGGGCCCCAGCCAGGCCGGCTAAAAATGGTTTCTTTTTTGCCTAAAACATACTTAACCTGATAATTTTAGCATTACATTATCCTCAATTAATGTTTCCCTGGAGGTTTTTTAGTTGCTTGTAGCCGCCTGCTTGCGTGTCCCACTGCGCATGCGCAGCCCTCTCTAGATGAGCGAGAATGTGGTTGGTCTCGGCATACATTTTCCTCTCAATCTGTCAGACGGTGACTCAAGAGGGAGGTAGGGCGGGCTTAGGTTAAGTATGTTTTAGGCAAAAAACAAGAAACCGTTTATAGCCGGCCTGGCTGGGGGCCGGCAAAATGTTCTTTCTTTGTTTGCCAAACATATTAACCTGATAATTTTAGCATTATCAGCAGACCTCGTCAAACGTGGTGGCGGGCACCTGTCTGACGGGGTGCCCCGGGACGCAAGCAGGCTTTCCCCAAAAAATTTTATTGTAGTAAAAATGTGCACTTTATTCAGAACAGGGTGTATGAAACAGGAAGTTGGATCTCTTTCGTAGGGATTGGTGGGCCTGAAAAGGACCGTTGTTTGAGTTCTTGCTTCCTTCTATGGATGGCTTGCTTCCTTCTATGGGTCGCTTGCTTCCTTCTATGGGTCGCTTGCTTCCTTCTATGGGTGGCTTGCTTCCATCATGGGATGGCTTGCTTCTGCTTCGTTCTGAGTGCTTAAGGGGGTTTGACCACGGTTCTGGCTGCGACGATTGGTCCCAGTCGGTGTAGTCCCTTTTCTTCTCTTGACATGTTCTTCAGGTAGTGAGAGGTGAATGTCGTTGAGTGACGCCAGGATGCAGCTTGAAGTATCTCTTCTATTGGTACGGCGTTATGGAGTACCCATGATGTTGAAATTGCTCTGACCTCGTGTGCTGTTGCTCTTTCTCTGCTTAAGTTGGCCTCGTCATACGGCATGTCGATTGTTTGCTTAATCCATCGGGGGATTCCAAACCTTACCTCACCTAACCAGGGATGCAGTAGGCAGGTTTTGCTGCTAGGGCTTGAGTTTGGAACAGCGGGCGCTTGTTGCGAGTATGACGAGGGAGACAGATTCCCTGGTAAAGAAGCTGTTTTGCATTGGTTGGAGCGGCTTCCATTAGGAATTGCAGAGCGATTGGAAAGTCCCAGTCTGTGACAAGTCTTCTCGTTGTTGGGCGGTTATTTCAGAGGGCGGAGAAGAGCAGGAATTTGGTAACCGTCAAAAAGGCTGGTCTTGTCTGTTGTCTTGACTACCGAATTTAGTGTTAGGTGGCAGGTAATGATCGTTGAGCCTTTGGGGCTGCCGGTGCTGGAAAGGTCAGGAAAGGACTTTAGAGTTCGACGGATTGAAGGGATTGATTTCCTTTGTGGAACACTAATGAAACCATTTGGGCCAGTGGCCATCAGACATTCTGTTTGTTGGTTCTTTGGTGATTTTGAAGTGATTCGGGTAGCATCATCTGATGAATTGCAGCCTTCTTCAAGAGTATGATGAGAGTAATTACGTGAAGATTTGGACTGGGGAGGATTGGGTGAAGTTACGAGCCCTTATGTTGAGACCGTGGATTTGGAAGAGGAGGGAAAGTTGGTGTGAATAGGCATGGGTGATTTAATCCTCACCCGAGAAGTGGGTGCAGTCATGGTCGACGTTCTGGAAGAAGAGAGAGTGTCATTCGTTTTGGCTGTTTGCTCAAAACATGGGTTTTAGTCAGGTATGAGGCAAGCACCGGCGTGGATTGCAACTGATGTTCTGGTTTTCGCACGAGACGTGGGGTTATCCCTGGTCGTGGCAGGGTGCAGGGGGTGAAGACGTCATCCGACTAAATCTTTGTGTAAAGTGTGGTTTTTTGTTGTTTTGTTTTTTTAGCTACGGGTGAGCCGAGAATCGGAGCGGACGGCTGCTGGCGTCTTGATTTTATCCGGGGCTTTAGGTTAGTCGTAGACGAAACAGATGGTCAAAGACCGAGACGGTCCTTTCCTGAATCTTCAACTAAAAACGTGGATTTAAACCATGAATGAGACGAGCATGGGTGTTGTCTTGATTTACTAGGAGCATGGGGACAGCAATAGTTGAGGCAAGCCTCAAGAGGTGGAAACGGCTTTCGTCTTGGATCTTTACTCCAAATGTGGGTTTAAGCCATGAGTTAGGCGAGTTGTGGTAGGCAGTAATTGTTGACTTGATTTTCGCTCGAGACGTGGGCTCGGCCACGGGCGAGATGATAGCAAGGGGCGTGAATGGCTCCTTCTAGAGATTTTTTTTTTTTAAACGTGGGGTCTAGTTCCGTGTGAGACGAGCGGTAGTTGACAGCAGCTGTTGTCTTGATTTCTGCACGATACGTGGGGACAGCCATGGACGAGACAAGTGAGAGGTGGAGGCGGCTTCCATCTTGATTTACTCAGAATGTGGTTCTAGCCACGAGTGAGACGAGCAGCAGTTAGCAGCAACTGATGACTTGATATTCGCTCGAGGTGTGGGGTGAACTACGGTCGAGAAAAGTGGCAAGAGGTGGGAACGACTTCTGTCTTGGATCTTCACTCAAAATGTGGGTTTAGTCACGAGTGAGACAAGCAGCAGTGGACAGCAACTATTGTCTTGATTTTTGCTCGAGGCGTGTGGTCAACCATGGTCGAGGCAAGCGGCAAAAGGTGCATACGGCTTCCGTTTTGGTTCACTAAAAACGTGGGTTCAAGCCACGGATGAGACGAGCAGCGATGGGCAACGACAGTTGTTTTGATGTTCGTTTGAGGCGTGGGGTCAGCCGTGGTCGAGAAAAGCAACCAGAGATGGAAACGGCTTTCGTCTTGGTTCACTCAAAACGTGGGTTCTAGCCACGAATGGGACGAGCAGCAATAGGCAGTGACTGTTGACTTGTTATTCTTTCGAGACGTGGGGTCAACCATGGACGGGACAAGCAGCTGGTCGAAAAGCCGAACTCGGGAAGGTAGCCGGTGTTTCTGTAGCTTGCATTGAGACGTCGTGGTAGCATCCGGCGTGAAGAAGATGAGCAGGGGGTGCTAATTCAAAAGCCTTCGAGCGACGAGGTGACTGCGTGTGGAAAGAGGATGGTCGCAAGAGAAGCCCATGGAGGGTGAAGGTTGTCGTGAATACATCGCAGGTTGCTGGGGCCGGGATAGAGTGCGTAGGTCACATGAAGCAGGAAACAGTCCGCCGTTGGCGACGTAGGCCAACCGGGCGAGGCTGGCCGCCCAGCGGTCGTCAAACGGTTGAAGACAGGAGAGTGCATGCGTGGGTGAGGAGATGAGTGAAAGACATGAAAGTCGGACAGAGGCGTGGACATCATCAGGTGAGGAAGAACGAGTTGATGGTTGAAAAGACAGGAAAACTTCGGGTTCAAAGATACAGAAGTGCTGTCGTAAGGACGTCCATTATCGTCATAGTCGTTAATTGGAACATATTTTGATTTGCTTCCCAAATTTGGTCCGGTTGCGTGAGGTGCTAACCAGTCGTTCCGCGTGTATGGTGCAATACGCATTTCGTTTTGCGTGGCATTGGTGTCATGTGCGTGGCGTCAACGTCGATCGTCACTGGGGCAGCATAGCTGCGATCTTTACCACATAATTTCAAAAAATTACTAGTTTGAGTGCAATTCGTTGCTGAGCACTCCCCAATGTCTTTTCGAAACTTTACACTTCACGATTGTGATCATCTACATTGAAAGAAATAGCATTGCCAATTTTGTCGATCGTAATTTTTGATACGCGTTTGCTGCGTCTACTGGTGCTGCCATCTAGCGGAGCTTGAGCAAAGTCGAGATGGTGATGGTCGAAAGGAATTCTTTTGGCTTGCCGTCTATTCTCTTCCAAGGCCGAGAGGGCGGGAGGGGGGGGGGGGTTGAGAGGCCTGGTCGCCTTGAGGCGGGGAGAGATCCTCTTCGTTGGCGACATAGGCAAGTCGGTCTAAGCCGGCCGTCCAGCGGTCGTTCGAAGGTGGGCGGTAGTGAAGTAGATAAACACGGCCGAACGATGTGGCTTGGCGTAAATCTTCTTTCAAGGGCGGGAGGTCGGGAAGAGGCATGGAATGTAGACGTCTGGGCGCAGACGTCATCGTTGTCGTCGTCATCGTTGTCGACGTCGTTGATGGAGACGGCGGCGTGCATTGGCCATATTTTAGTGGGAAGTCGACTGCGGTGTTCACGACATGCTCGTCCCGGCCAGGCCGGGCGTATGGCTGTCGTTGCGGACGATCGGAGAAGCAGATAACACGATCACGGTCGATCGATTTGGCTTGCCGTAAATCTTTTTCCAAGGCCGGGAGGTTAGGAAGAGGCATGGAACGTAGACGTCTGGATGCCGAGAGACAACAACGTCGTCGTCATCGTTGTCGTCATAGTCGTTGTCGTCGTCATTGTTGTCGTCGTCGTTGTCATCGTTGTTGACGTCGTTGATGGAGACGGCGGTGTGCGTCAGGGAGTCAACTACATGGTTGACGACATGCACGTCCCGGTCAGGCCGGGCGTGTAGCGGTCGTCGCGGACGATCGGACGAGCAGTTCCTTGGCTTCCCGGAAAAACGCTTTGGCTCGACAGGAATCGTCTTCAAAGTGTGAAGGTCGAAAGGCGGCGGCGTGCGTTGGCCGTTTTGGAGTGGGGAAACGTCGTCGTTGTCAGTGGTGCAACCGTCTTGACGTTGGCCGAGCTGGGAGACGTCGTCGTCGTCAGCGGTGTGACTGTCTTGGTGTTGGTCGGTCATGTCATGATCGTCGCGGGCGGTGGGATAGCGGCCAGAGGGAGCGCAGCAGCTGAGGTCGGAGCGGTGGTCAGAAGATCGTTCTCCGTCGTTGTAGTGGGGAGTCGTCACCGTCATTGACGACATGCACGTCCCGTTCAATGCCGGGCGCGCAGCGGTCGTCGCGGGCGGGAGGGGTAGAGGCACGAGAAAGAGCAGCATCCGAGGTCGGAGTAGCGACCGACAGGCCAGACATCCATCGTCGGAGATGAAACGAAACGGAAATCCAAAATCCAGGCGGGAAACGAGGTGACGGGAAGGAACCTCTGGAGGAAAATGAATGGCGAGACCAATCACGTTCTCGCTTATATATAGAGAGGGCTGCGCATGCGCAGTGGGACACGCAAGCAGGCGGCTACAAGCAACTAAAAAGCCTTCAGGGAAACATTAATTGAGGACAATGTATTGCTAAAATTATCAGGTTAATATGTTTGGCAAACAAAGAAACTGACATTGGTGAAGTACACTACACATGGACTCCACCTCCGAGTTTTAAATGGCCCTAAACAATAAAAAAGAAGAAATGTGTTTGGGTCCAACCATTTGACCCGTTAACCACATATTGCGTTTTCGCTTTTTGCTAATGGTTTGCTCTGCCAAGAACGTGTGCTTTTTGCTAGAGATACTGCGGGCGTAAATCAGCAACAGTTTGGTGCTCTCGTAAGAAAGCCTAGCCTCTTCTAATTACCGGAACGTATTCGGAAGAGACGGAGAAGCACCACTCTCACCACTCAGCGAGAAGCAGGCGAATTCGAGAAAAACTTGAACAATCCAAGTTTGTCAGTTGTCAATCAGGTGGTTAATTCACGTTGTCGCTTGGCACAGAAGAACCGGCTTTGGTAAGTGCTTTAATTTATTACTATTTTTTTTTAAACTACGGAGTGTTCTTAAATCATGTAACACTTTTTTCTAGCAAGTTAGACGATCCTCCCCCTTAGTAATACCAGTAAAACACCATGGTGTAACACCTGAAAATACGTAACACATTCCTACCCCCCCCCCCCTTAGTTGTATCCACTTTTTTTATGAATTCGTTTTTATAGGCTGTACTTAGTACCTAGGGGCGTAATGAAAAGCAATTTTGAAAAAAAATTTCAAGTCACAAATGGAAGTTAGAAAAATAATTTAGCTAAAATGAGTGTGTTACATAACACTTTATCATCACCCAGCCCCACCCCCCACCTTCAGCATAACAGACGGTAAAGCATTTGCTCAACCCTCCCTCCCTCCCTCGGTCTTTTGCAATTAGCAATATCACGACCTAAAATTGCTAACTGACTGTATTTAATCGGCCTGTGCATGTAACGATTAATTGTTACTGATTTTATTACTTGTTGAACATTTCATATTACCAAACGTTTCACTAGCGACACATAGCCTGTTTTAGAATGGCATTATCCAGGACTGATTGATTATGTAAACTGTAAAAAAAATCCAATGAACGAGTTCACGGAAAAAAAAATTCCGAAAAAATACAGAGAAAGAAAATACAGAGGAATAAATTCAAAGAAAAAATTCAGCTCTGTAAGTAAAATGCCGTGAAATATTGTGAAAAACACTTGTTTTTGCACCTGGTTTTTGCAGACATGAAACATGGCCGAATTAATTTGCAAGGAAATTAATTTACCTACATATACTCCCTGTACTAAGAAAATTTGAAGTTTGCATTGGATTGCACAATTTATTTGGGGGAAGGGGTTTGTGGAAAGGGAAAGAAAATTGTAAAAA